>JAAGNO010022120.1:0-24284 GCA_033439905.1 Ceryle rudis
AGTCATCTTCTCATAGGAGTCCAGGTGCCCATTGACGGTCTTGCGGCAGAGGTGCTGCAGGGTGGAGACGCTGGAGGGGAGCGGGCGGCTCGGCACCGGGGGGATCTGCTGCCCGCCGCCTCGCCTGCTTTCCCCCTGGGGCTCTAGTGGTACGTGGGCCTCGGCGGGCCCTCCCGGTAGGGAAGGCTGGTGTGTCTCTCTGGGGCCGGGTGCAGCACTTCTGTAGATAGGACGCAGTTACCTTTTAAAACATCCCTGGGATAATGCAAGACCGATTTTTAATGGGGTTGAAACCTTAAACATGCAGACATTTTGGAAGGGAAGTCAGCTTTAAAGATCTTAATGCCATGAATTGGAGCTGATAGACTCCTGAACTTTCCTTCAAAATGGGAGACGCATGAAATGCTGGAAAAGGGAAGCTCTTCTCTAGTGGCCGTTCTGCATCTTAAGTCACTGGGGTTTAGTGCCAGGTAAATTGGGTCATTCTGCAGCAACGCACTCCTAGTGAAGAACATTTATGCAGAGCCCCATACATGCGATTTTACACTAGAAAGACCATTGTATGATGCCTCATGTCTTGCTCTGAGTCAGAGTAAACCTGCAGAAAATGACTGCTGTTCTGCCTGGGCACTCTCCATGTCCTGATAGGGACCTGCTGTTCTGCTTGGGGTGTAACATGGGGAAGACCAGCATTTTTTCTCTCTAAATGCAAGTGTGAGAGTAATTAGGAATGCAAGAACTAGGGATCAGTCTGTTTTTCCCTCTGAAGACTTAGCTGGTGTCTCCACAGGTGTGACCATCCAGGCTTGTCTTCATCTGCAGTCTAATTTGGCTCCCAGTTGAGGAGTTGAAACACTCAAGTATTGAATTGGCTGGAGCTCAGGTCTCATAGCTGATCGTGAGCTTGGAGTCTTGTTACATAAAAGTAGCATCTGAGATGGTGGCTGGGTCTGCAAGGCAGGTTGGTGGAAGCTGCTCTTAATTGATTAGTGTGGTAGGTTAAAGTGTGTAAATAACTAAATACATAGTGGATTAAAACTAGTATTTGAGAGGAGGCTGTCTAGCCGTGCTGGTGTTGGCACCATTGACTGGTTTCACACCAGCTGTGTTCATGGATTTAATCTTGGCACAAAAAAGCCTGAGCGGCTATGTTGAGTCTTGCTCAGTTTGTACCTGGTGGCAGGAGGCAGATGTCCTGTGCTGAGGACAATTAGTGGCCTGCTGACTCAGAGTTAAAACACTGTACTGGTGCTGGACAGGTGAGGATTGTCCTGAAAGCACTAAGGCTGGAATTCTGTATGTAGGGGCCAGTGCTGGGATTACTGACCTACCTGCTTCTTGGCTAATGAAGATAGTGATTGAGTAGACATAAGCCCTAGCTGTTTGTTGGAAAAAAAGTCATTAGATCACTGCCTTTTGCAAAATGAAGGTGAATAAGGTCCTAAATACTGAGCTTCCTTCCTGAGGAAGGAGTCATTGGATTTGATTCCTCTTGCAAAATTGCACTTGGGAACAAAAGACAGTTGTATGGCCTTTTAGACACTAGTTCTGTGCTATGCGAGCTTGCTTCAATGGAAACATCAGCCAGGGATACAAACTTGAGTCAGCATTTTAATAGGATTTCAAAGTCTTGCTTGGCATGTCTAAACTAGGAAGTGAGGTGTGTCCTAGAAGCTGTGAATTTGATAGCCAGGTACTGTGGGATCACAAGCTAAAGGGGAAGGTTTGAAGTAGATCATTCCAAGTGAGTGCTCAAGCTGTATTGAATGAAGGTTTAGTAACTGTCATGTTGCTGCTGGTACTGGAGTGGTCCTCGATGTAGAATCTGTGTCCTTATACCAGCAGGTCTGAGCCAGGATGTGAGCGTCTTGCTTGGGCCCAAGTGCATCTGATGGCTTCAGCCACTGCAACAGCAGGTTAGATGCTGTTGATGCAAACTAATTTCAGCTGTCAACATCACTGAATTGTTTGTTTAGTAAAGGAGCTTGGATTTTTAAGGCAATATGGCAGAGGTGCTAATACAGGATAAACTAAAACTTGCAGTGTCATGTAGCTTTCCAAATAGGGATATGTCACATGTTCTAATGTTAATTAAACATTAGTTGTTAAAACCACCCTGATTTAGAAGTAAAGAGCTAAGTCTATGGACAAGCAGTGTAAAGCAACCTAAAATTGTCCTGGATAAGAGTTAATTAGAATAGTGATCATGTCTGACTCATGCTGTATCTAAAGATCTGATTCTTGTGGTGCTTGTAGTTCTGAGACCTGTTTCTAGTAAACATAATCTAGTTCTATACTGTCCAGGCTAGTTTGATGTGAAAACAAGTGACTTTATGCAGTGCTGTTTGGTGTTTGAACATTAACTGCTGATGGTAAATAGATAGCAGGACTTGTTCTGGTCAGCTAGTACTGATGGGAACTAGAAAGACTAAAGCAGGCTGATGTGACCTTGGCTATCTTTGAGCCTGCTTATTCATTTGCAGATTAGAACTTCTTCTGATGGGTAAAGTTCCCTTTATTTTCTGTGTGTAAAACGTGGCTGGCTCAGTGTCAGGTGCTGTTGAGTGATCAAGTCGTGGCTTTTCCATGCGACTTAAAAGCATGGTATTGGACAAAGCTGTCTGATTCCGTGCTTGAGGCTCAATGTAGGAAAGCACCATGTCTTAGGTGCACCTCACTAGGAGGTAAGAAATTTTACTTAAAACTCCTTACTACATTTTTATTATTTAGACCCATGGTCTGGGTGGACATTGGGAGCCTTCATCTCTGCCTCACTGTCAAGCATCTGGAAGGCTGCTGATGAAGAGAACTCCAGCCAGCAGTGTTAAGATTAGTCCTATGTCTTGTCATTGTTGTTGCAAAGCTAATGAAATGGTACATTTGTTTTATTTTAGTAGATCTGCAAATACTGCAGCAGTTGGTTAGCTATTAAGGGACCTCCATGATGAAATTGTTGGCTCAGAATGTCTAGCTTCGTGCAGCTGACAGCACTGTGCAGTCTGATTCTAGAAGGCATGCCTATAAACAGCTTCCAGCCTCGAAGGCAAATTACACCTGTGCTTCCTGAAATACTGTCTCTTGAGTGGTGAGGAGGTGGAAGAGAGCAGAGCTGCTTGCGGCTCAGGAAGGAGCTGTAGCCCTCATCCTTAGAGGAGCTTGCAGACTCCTTAGCTGTAGCTTGCAGTAAAGCTGGAATGGCAGAACAGAGTGCAGCTCAAGGTAGTGTTCTGTTCCAAATTGTTAGAGTACTTCAAAGGCATCATGGTAGGGGCAGGAAAACTCAGTGGGTCAGATGTTTGAGCTGCCATACCAGCCTGTCTACAGTAGAGACTATCTTGTATATTTATCCTTAACAACAAGTAAATTAGTGGACTGTTGGGACCAAAGTGTTGTAACCAAAGTGAACTGTGGGGCAGCATTTCTGCAGCTCAGTTCAGTTAAGGGAAGACATCTCAACAAGGGCATCATTTCCACTCAGTAAATGCTAGTCTTAGAGTCATCTGAAAAAAACAGTTGAGCATTCAGGGTAAGCCACCAGCTTTACAAAACATCTCAAGCAGATAAGCTGCTGCTTGTACTGTGGCTTCTCAGGGTACCTGATGGGACTTCTGTCTTGCTCTGAAGCCACTTAGTAGACCATAGTCTGCAGATACTTCCCCCTGATGTCAATGTTCAAAGCAGCACTGGAGATGAATGCCAGCTGCCTCAGGACCTTGTAGTCAACTTCCCTTTTTCCTGTGTCCTGAAACCAGCCTCTTCCATCTGTCCAGAGCCCGACTCATTTTGAGCAGTGGTTGCAAGCTGAAAAACTTTCCAGCCTGATTGAGCTGTTGGTGATGCTCAAAACAATGGTTTCCACAGGAGTGTGTGCTTTCCACCTGCTTGCTGCTCTCACCATGAGTAAGGCGTAACTGGCTGAACTTGCTTCCTTCAGACTGTGAATCTTGAGAGCACAAGGCTTCAAGTCAGGTTCGTCTGGCCACAGGAGTGTCTGCTGGATGTGGTCAGATGACCTTGGCTTTACCATGCTTCAGAAAAAAGGCAGCTGAGCTGCAGGTGCCTGCTGGTGAGTGCTGTAAACTGCTGTTAGTCCAACCTGATGAAAAGGACTCCTGCTAACTGGTATAACAAAACTACTCTGCCAGTTAGTACCTGGAGTACAGTGGTCCACCCAGTCTGAAAGACATCATTTTTGATGTCATCTTTAAGGTTTAGGGACATGGTTTAGCAGTGGGCATGTAGAGTTAGATTCATGGTTGGATTTGATCTTGAAGGTCTTTTCCAACCAAGATGATTCTATGATGTCTTCAGGGGAGCTTGTATGATGATAAAGGATAAATAACAAGTGACTGGACTTTGCTGCTTGCAGAAGAACCTGTACTCTGGTGTAAAGTGTTTGCCTTAGCATACTTTTTAAAAAAAATGTTAATGTCAGATGGTCCAGAGTGCCAATTGCAGCAGTCCCAGTGCTTGGACAGTTGACTGGTAACTTTTTGTCCTTTAAGCTGTTGCTACTGCAGCAGCTTCTTGAGGGTCTGGTAGACTTGTAAGTTCTTATATTTACTGAGCAAGAGTAAATGGCCTGTCAGCCTTGCAGGTTGCTTCTGTAATGCTGTAAGATGACAGTGCTGGGCTTGTTTGAGAATCTCCACACCCTCTCATAACACTAGGGAAGAACAAAAAGTATGCTGTCTGTCCCTAATCCTGTAACAGGTGACTCACTAAAGATTTTCAAAGTCTACAACTTCCTGCAGGGCAGTTTATCGGTTTACCCCTCCATTTATCACTCGGGGCCTAGCTATAGCCAGTCTTCAGTTGGCATGGTCTGAATTTGCATAAGCTCCAGATCTAGTTCCACTGTCTCATCTGTGGAGATGCAACTGGACATGACAGCAGGGTTTTTTCCAGGGCAGCCATGGAGTTATCAGTTACAGTAACCTGAGGTAGAGTTGTTTGTGTTCAGTGTGGTGGTGTGGGAGGGGCCTTAGAATGCCAGGGGGAAGGAGTATGTTTCTTTGAAAATACCCAAGTTTCTGGCATGGTAAAGCAAGGACTGTGCTTGACCTGAATATCCCCTCTTCCCACTTCAACCATTTAAGAACAACCCACTCAAGGATGAACAGGGATTGAGGTGAATTGATGCCTGCTGTTTGGTTCAAAGGAAGCCTACCTACTGCAGAGGGCAGCCTATTTGACAATGGCTTAATTATGACAGGCCTCAGAGGTAAGTACTGATCCAGAATGGTCTTTCAGATTTGCTGTGATAGTAACCCATGGTATATTCATTGAAAGTCTGATTTATGTTACTAGCTCACTTCCTGGTGCAGGGAAACTCTCCATGGTAGGACACAGAGGGATCACTGGTTCTGCATGGACCAAATGCTGAATGGAGTGTGTGGCTGTTTCTGAGCCTCTTCTCGAGCTGAAGTGTTTGACTATATTGAAACTGCATCTGTGCAAATGGGTTTTGTAGCTTGAAGGCCCCTGATGATATGGGGCACTGTCCACAGGTGCCTATCTGTCTGCAGAGCTTTGCAGAACTGATGCAAGGCTTTTGGTAACAGCCCCCTTCTATATTGAGGGAGTGTCCCATGAGGTGACTTCCTGTTCACTTAGCTGCAAGATTAATGTTCTTGGTGTGTGACCTGACTAAGCACTGTAACTATAGCTACAAATGATTGGTTCTAATACTTGGGCTAGCACTCAAGCTAAGCCCCAGGCTGCTCAAGTACTGTCAGTGAACATCAGAAGCAGAGCTTTACTGAAAGTCCTGGCAATGGCAAGGCTACAACTAGTCTTCAGTCCTCACTGAAGCTATAGCCTCTATGGCAGGTTACTTTCTAGTTCACACCTCACCTTGGAACTGCACAGCTATATGACTTCTGATTCAGAGAAAGTAACTGTGGCATGGGGCCAGGCACCATCTCCACAGCCCTGTCTGAGTGCCTTTTGCCCCCTGGAGCAGTCTTAAATCAACTCTGGCTCGTGAGTTCTAGGAGTCACTTTTCACAAGCATTTCAAAATCAATTCTACTGGGAGTAGGTGGTCTGGAATGATGCGTAAAGCAATTTCTCTGTGCTGCAGCACCATCAAACTTGAAAATGGCACAGTTCCTGGTTATGTATGAGAATGGCTTTCTTCTGTGATAAGGCTGGGTAGGCCAAGTGCTGATTCTCTGGCTGCCAGGTAACTGTTTTGATAGCTTAGTATTTGCATGCTTCAATGGTAGTGCTGCAGCTTAATTTGTCTGTTAGAGGTGAAGGAACTGTATGATCTGAAGCAAATTCAGGGAGTCTTGTGTGCTACTGTTCTTGTTCTGTTTTCCCCATAAGTCTCCAAGTCCTACTGTCATGGTTTAGAGTCAGGGAGGCCCCTTGGACCTATGACCTCTGTTAAACCCCCTCCCTCCCCAAAGGGGAAGAGAAAGGGAATAAGGGAGAGAGACTTAGCGATTAGAAGAGGAAACTAAACAGCTCTGATGAAAATGGAAATAATCATAATAAGGATGGAATATGTACAAAACCAGTATCAAACCTAACCCCCCAGTGGTAATTACATCACTGTCACCACTGTTGCTGTGGAGCAGGCACTGAAAGAGTCCCAGGCTGGGGCCTACAGCAGACAGGAGCTGTGTTCAGGAGCTGGATTCTGGTACCAGATTCAGGAATGCACAGAGGTTGGGATCAAAGGCAGAATGGACAGGGTCCTCCTTGGATGCTTCAAGGAAGAAGCTGGAACAGGACCCAAGCCAAGCAAAATGGCAGAGGCAGCCCAAAGAGCCTCCTGATCCCTCAGCTTTATACTGAATATGTCTATGGGCTGGAATACCCTGTTGGTCAGTTTGGGGTCACCTGCCCTGTCCGCTCCTCCCTGCAGGTGCCACCTTTCACTTTCCTGCACCCCCAGTGTGGTGCACAAGATCCAGCAGTGGCCTTGGTCTGCACACCAACCCTTGGTAGTGACTCTAACCCTGGGGTGTTAGCACTGCCAGCAGCAGACACTGCCTGTGAAAACAGGCTGCTAACTTCAGACAGTGCAGTGAGGTAGAAGAACTGAGCTGGAAAGTAAAATCACTGAACAGAACCAGCTCTGTTCTCACCTAAACCAGGACAGTGCTAAACTCTGCATTTATGGACCAATGACTTTTTAATATTTCTAAGTCCCTCTTCCATACAGGTTTAGAGAAAAGTTGATGCTTCTAACCAAAATTTCACCTTTTTCCAGCTGTACCCATTTCCTTCTGACTAGATCAAAACACTTTCTATCAACTCTCTGTGATTTACAAAAACAGTAAAGATTTTTTCAGGGTATACTGACAAACAGTTTTCAGATATATTGACAAAGCATCTCAAAAGGTTTTTAATTTTCATTGATTCAGAATTTGCTGACAGAAAAACAAAAAACAAACAAACAAAAAAACCAAACATAAAAAAAAAAACAAAACTACAACACAATCCAAAACCACCACCCTTATCATCTGAAAATTTTAATACTATTATGTTTAGTAGAGCCAGTAGAAAAAGAATCTAGGATGCATTTTTAAAAAGCAACTGTTTTTGCAATCATCCTAGCTTTTAGCAATCCTGCTTTCACCTGGGTGTTGTTAGTCACAAGTGATCCCTCTCTGACAAGTCAGCAGGTTCTGTAGCCCAGCAAATTTTAGACCTTCATGTAAACTCTGAACTGCCATAGCCCTCAAGACACTAGAAGTTATAGCCCACCACCTACAATTAGCCTATCATTTGATATTCTTTGCTCAGGTAAATTCGGTTAAAGTTTGAGTTAAAAGAATAAGTACCATCAGAATTGCATACAAATAAAATCCTCTTCCCCACCTACACACAGCGTATCTTTCACCAACCAAATTCAGTGCTATTGATAACTTACTTTCATAAGCATAGAGCACTATAATAAAACTAAACAAGTGAAAAGTGTTGAGGTATGTTTATTATTTTTCTAATCTTCAATGCTACCTGGCTACTAGCAGGGTTACAAAAGCACAGCTTTGAGGCAAAGGAAAAAAAAGCATCAGCATTCAGAAGATTCAGAAGTTCTGCTAATCAAGAAAATACTTACTAAGCTTTTGATCTCAGTGTGCAACTTTATTGCTGCTCCAATGCAAACTAAAGCTACCAATGCTTGCACCGATTTTACACAAAAGCAATTGTCACATGCTTCATTCAAGCAAAGCAAACTTATTAACTGATCATACCTCTCCATATGCTCTTGCACTAAGTCTCATGAAACCTCCTGGGTTCCTTCTGTCCTGCCAGCCGACTTCAGTATACATCGAAGCACCACTGCCCTGAAACAAAGCTAGTATCTTTCACTTAAGGCCAACAGCAGCTGCAAGCAATACACAAGACTATTACTTGTTGGGGTTTTTTTTTTAAAGATAAATTGTTTCTTTATGTGTAAATATTTGCATGACTTGACATCTGAGAGAAAGCATGCAATAACCCACAGTGCTCCTGTATAACAATTAAACCACACTGAAATTTCAAAACAGGGCTTATTAATTTAATAACATCCTACTTTTTGCTCATAATTACCTCTTCCTGCTCTCTTGCCTTTTCTGCAGCTTGGATGAAGCATGGGCTGCAACCCAGCCATTAAAGCTTTTCCTACTTTAACAGCAATAAACTGTGGTAGACTACGCAAGCATTACAAAATAGCTTCTGAAAAATGAAGATCGTATATAGTGATTAATCTAATTGTTCTTTGTATGTCAGAGAAGTTGAACGACAAGGTACACGGAGTACACTTCAATGTTCAGTGGACTGTCATTCTGCAACACGCCCTTTTCAAAATAATCTCTTCCCAGTGTTACGGCAGCTGTTGAACTTCCAGTACTAGAGTTTCGCGGTATGCCTTTTGATTTCTTTATGAGGAGAACAGGAAGCTCTTCTGACAAAAAGCTCTGTTACTTACACAAGGGTCAAGAAACACACCAGAAACTTAAAGAGCATAAAGTTTAACATCTGTTGCACAATAAATCTTAGAAACTGTCTTGAGATGTGCAGGAAGAACACCTGGGCATACACAGTTGATTAACAACAGGCTCGCTGGCATTTCTGGATATAAAATACTGTTGTAATGAATTTCCCTCAAATATCTAAGCTTTCAGCAAGCAGCATACTATTTGCAGAGATGCACTGGTTTTGTGTAGTGACAGAAATCACATTGAAGCTTTTAATATGCAAGAACAACACACAAGAAGGCATTAGGGTCTGTCTTGAATGTCTGACCATCTTGAGTGCCTCCCCAACTGAACACATCCTCTCAGAAACTTGAGCCAAGTAGTTAGATAACACCTAGCCGTAAAACAGACAAAGACTCTGGCCACCGACAGCCACTTCGTACAAGGAAATGGTTTCACAAAAATCACTGAGTTGGTGACTTAGCTCTGCCAGTATATGTGGCAGTCCACACAGCATCCTTGGACACTAGTAGAGGCTCAGAGCAGCAGGAAGAGTCAAGAATGATATTTTGCTGGAAGACAGCGTTCCGAAGATGGAATGTTAGAATGTGCAAAACTATGAAAAAGTCTCTCCTCTGTTTTCACCAAGCAATCTAATGTTGTTCAGGGCAGTAACTTTCAAACCACTGAGAACTCAAGTCAACTCAGAGACACATAAGGGACCCCCCTCCCTCACAAGATCTCCCTCCCCCCCCAAACCTCTGAGCTAGAGTCATTGCCAAACCCATACACTGTGGGGATGAAATACAAGAGAAGTTCAGTTTCTTTAAGAAGAAGGGGAATGAGATCAGTCAGGTTCTGCTAGATCATGTTTGCCTGCAACAGTGACCTTAGTCTCAGCAAGGCTGTAGACCTGCTGCAGTGCCAGCAATAGCTTCAATCAGATCTAGCACACTTAGGGACTACAAAACAGAAAGATGCGGTGTGAGAAGAGATAAGAACAGGTCTCAGCACACAGTATATGTACCATGCAGTAGTATAGGTTATAAAATCCAATCCGCACTGATAAGAATACCTGGCAATATTATATTATTATAGAACTACTTCATTACTGGTATGAAGTTGCACAGGGCAGAACGCAACATTAAGGACACAGAAGTGACATAACTTGATCCTCTGACTTACACACGCTGCAATCACTCAACATCAGCTGTGCTTTGGTCATAAGAATCCTGGCAAAGGAGAAGAATTATTTGGTGTGCATTCAGTACAAGCCATCTGAGCCCAGGTGAATCAAACAAAGATCTTAATTCTAAAACTCCCTTGTCTAAGATTTACCATCAGCCTCCCCGCAATGTTTAAATGACTCAACCAGTCCCCTTGCAGCAGCTGTCCCACCAGTGTTATAAAGAATTTGCAGTATCTCTGCAGAAGGGGAATAATGAATTTCTGTTCATACTTTGCAATATTTCATTTGTCATAAAAATCAATAGAAATTTTCAGAAAGGGCATTTTGCTCTTGGAATGTGCTAATGTGACATTCACTGGGCCAAATTCATCCCTGAAGCAACAATTGGCTTCCCAGAGTTCATGCTGTTCCTTATTCAAGACAAGAGCCCAATTTATTTTTTTTTTCCCCTGCCATCTGCAACAGGGGAAATTCCACCCTTAGTGATGCACAGAAGACAGCAAAGAAATTGTAACAGTTCCACTTTAGACTTGCCATCTCTGTTTCAGTTTGTCATTTTCAGCCTCCTCCCAAATAAGGTCAACAAGTTTGTCTCCTGTGATTCACCCCCCACCACCCTCTCTTAGTAGACTAGAACTACATCTCTTGTTTCCTAGTGGGAGTTTCACACACTTGTGCTGATCCACAAACATGTTATGTCTACAACCCCAGTCAATCTGCATGCTGAAAATATCATCCTGGTCAAAACCTCAGTCACATTTCACAGCACATTAGAGGTTTTCAGGGGTCCCATCGGTTGATGGGCTCTAAGAACTGGACAAGGACCTTTGATTTGGTGGAAATGAACAATTAAGAGAATGTGTTTATCACAAATCCAGTTGCCCCAGATCCTCAAGAGAAACAAGCTGGCATCCCACAGAGGCAATGGCTGTACTCTGCTCTGCAGGCTCAGGTATATCAGCAGGACGTATCCTGCTAAACCTGCAAGGTCAGCTTTGAACACCACTTCCTTCCACTGGGATTGATTGAGAAAGGCAGTTTAGAGGTCTGGCCTTCTCTCGACAGGCTTTGGCAAGAGAAAAAAAAACTTAACTACAGAAGACATGCAGGCTTCCAAGAGGAGCAGCAACAACACTATGTCAGAGACATGCAAACACAGAGCAAAAGGTTTTGTGTAGGTTCAAAAGGTTCAAAGGATGCAGTTCAGCAGTCACAACCTAGTGATCACTACCAGGGCTGTGCTAAGGATCATTCAATACAAACGCATAAAAATCACAGGCTATTCCTGAACAAAACATCTTAAAAAAAAAAAAAAAAATCCCTTTTAGTAGCTCCTTGTCCACATCATTCTGCCCCTTTTATGAAGGGTCTGTCCTATTCCTCTGTGGCTCAGCCTCATGCCCCTTCACTGAAGCCTGCCCACTCCCAGCTAGACATCTAGTTATGTCCCATGCTCCCCCCTCTACCCTTGGCCAGTTGATAGTCCTCTTCCTAGCCACTATAATTCAGCAGTTGGGTTTTCTAGAGTGCAAAAATCACAAAGAGTGTGGCCAGCTCTTCCAGTCCTGGGAAGTTGTGTTTACAACCACTGTTAGGCTTAGAAACAGTGTCCTGTATTGCTTATGCCTTGACAGATTTTTAATATCCCACAGAGAAACAGCATGTTCATCCATCCAAAAGGCAGATGTGCTTGTGTAACACTAAACCAGTACCTCCATGTTGACCATGGTTTACTGAAAATATACAAGGAATTTCATCTCATACTACATTATTGTTAAAGGAAAGTAAAGGGCTTTGGTTTACTGCTGAAAAGCTTTTAAAGACTGGATATATAATTCATCGAAACAGTATCTGCTCTATCAGACATGATTTCTGGACAGGTTAATGCCAGCCTGTCACATTTTTCAATGAGCAGCATCCTTATCTTACCCATGTAATTCAACTATTGTACGTAAAAACATGGGAAGAAAAACCCTGAAAGATGGAAGAATGTTAAAGTGAAATAGAATTAAAATGCATTTACAGTCAGGAGAGCACTACTCCATAGCAAATCTGTACAAGCAAATTGATTCTTCAGTTCACTGGGGGGGGAGAATGTTTATTCACAGCAACGTTACTTTACCCTTAAAGAAAGGTAGAGCATTTTGAAACAAAGTCTTTGCAAGTGAAGAATCTAAATATTATGCATTTAACTTTCATTAAAAAGTTAAGTAGTTTCAGCTGACCAAATTTTGTTAGCAAAGCAAACACCTTCCCCTCCTTAAGCCTCAGGAGACACCCCCCCCATCCCCAGTGTGTGTCTCCATCGTTCCTGTGTTGTCCCTGCACATTCACCAGTGTCTGTTTATCGGTTACAATTTTCCCTCTCACACGGGCATCTTAAAGTTAACACTGAGAGGTTACCCACTCATACAGCCTTGGTAGCTCTTTCCTGATATTAAAAAGCTGGAGATCACTATTGGACAATCAGTGTTACAAATCTACTGTGGTAGTGAAGAGTTAGACAGTACTTATTTGCACATATATACACACACGCTTAATGTTTAGGAAAGAAATGGGAAAACTGTGCCATTGTTTCCCCACCCACCTCTGTAATAAAATTTAAAAATTGGCTTCAGAAAGCAGGTCAAAGTTACACAGATTGCAAAGGAAGACAATTCACAGCTGCAGCAGTTCACGTATAAACACAAACATCTACTGTATACGTTTCACACTGCCCATGTATACATGCTAAGGACAAAGTACATCCATACTTTTTAGGGCTGCAAAAGGTATACAAGGCTTAGAAATACATTTTTTCTTAAGTATGTCTTCATTTAATGTAAAACATTCTATTGTCAGCTGGAAAAAAGCACATTTTATAATAAAGTTCAGATGTTACTAAGCTGTTACTCTAAATTTGAGATACCTAACTTCACAGTTTAACATTAGAAGTTTCTTTCATAGCTTTGAAAGTATACTGCAGAACAACTGCTTCACAGAGAACTCACTCTGCGTACTTCCTAAGCTGCTATAAAGCAAACATGCCAAAAAAAAAACCAAAACCAAACCTCTGCTCCAGCGATTTTTTTTTTTTACATCACAATTCACCTGCAGTGTTATTAAAATAAATTCTATTGCACAACAAAATATAAGTGGAGCTCATCTGTAAGTATGTGCTGACGTCCAAATTGTTTCTGTGAAAACAGGAAAATAATTTTATATTTGTAAAATAAGCATTAATGTCCACTTCTCTCTTCCTTAGTGCATTTAGACGGCAAACTCTTATCTTGGCATATAAATGGTCCTTACGGCACTGCATCCTAATTTTTATGGGAGACTTCAAAAAGTATGGGTTATTTACCATTTCCATTCAACTTTTGTTATGAGAGTTACAGGACAACAGTTTGTAACTATCCAGCGAGTAAAGCCAGGGAGTGATAAGATCTTCCTGATGTATTGATCATTATGGCATCAGTCCCAAAAGGTGCGATTTATCAAGTGAAAGAGGGGTGTGATCTCTTTCAGTTACCCATGACACAGTCCATGTCCACGGACAACTGATGCATTCTGTTCAGTTTTCTTTTATACCGTTTCACAGGCAGCAGGCAGTATCTGCTCACCAACAGACAGACCAAGTGTTATGGTTGGACGTTAAGGAAGGCATCTGTTAGGCTCTTGATCATTACTGTCCTAGTATATCTTTTATTAGTAGCAAACTTAAGCATCTTCCTTCATTTTGTGGTCAATATAATTTCCATCTGAAGACAGCAAAAGGCTGCAGTGTTTAATGAGCAAAGGTAGATATTAGGTATTCATGTATACTTCTGACTAATCCAGTAGACTGAGCAAATGTATTCTCATTTCCATATGCATTCTTCATCATGTGTTCAAGTATGATTATACAGACTGCTTAATATTTCTGAATTAAGGAAAATGAGCCTCTTGTGGCAAGAGATGTTTATTATTCTAAGTATTTTAGGTTGTTAGGCTAATTTTATTTGAATTACTATCCACTGTCTGACACCTTTGATATTTTTCATTGATAGGCCTTCAGAGTTTTACTCTACCCTAAAGTCAACTTTGCTGAAGCAATATATAAATTCCCTTTCAATTTTACTATAATTTTGCCATTACTAATTCTTCACAGTTGTTCAGATATCACAGTGTATCCCTAATAATACTCTGGGATATGGAGACACTTTTCATTACCTATCCCACTCGAGTTAAAAACAGGTGTCAGGAAGAGTACACAGCCCACAGCAGCACACTCAGCTTTCCGTGAAGCCTGCTGCCCAGCTGTCCTCCCCCAAGATTGGCACTGAGCACAGGACAGACCTTGGCACACACACATTCAGCAGAGCCAGGCTGCCTGGTACCAGAAGAGTGCACAACCTCCAGAGAGCAATGATTTCCTAATGTTCCAGAAACACTCATACCTCAGATATTAAGCAACTTTCTTGTTTCTGCCCTAACCTTGTCATACTTACACCTACTCATAACTTCATTGTGACCCATAAATACTACTAAGTTGATGTAAAATGGTCCATCCTCCAGCAAGCGACTGCATTCAGAAGAGCCAATCTTAACATTTGCAGCCTTAATTTTCCAGTAAGTTTTGTCATTTGTAAGATAAAAATACAAACTTGAAATCAAGAGGCTTTATGTTTACAGTCAAGCTTGAAAGGACATTTTCTCCGTCTCCCTGCAATATCTTTGTGTCTTTGCTCCCTGAAAGTAATCAACAAGATCTCAGCCCCCACCAGGTCTCATGTTGCAACCACATCCAGAACATTTACTGCACTGCTCACACCCACACATGGCATTTGAAGCGATACCCCATGTGCCCCACTGAGACTCAGAACCAGTTCAACACTTCAGGTAATAGGAGAAGCAGAGAGGTTGCATTGAACAGTAACCACACTACTCAAGAAGGGGACAGATATGAGCCCCCAAAGCCACACCACTGTGAGGAAACATGCAACACTGTACCAGCCTCACCACCATAATTAACACATAACTAAATATATTATATACAGTGTACCTAAATCCTCAGCACAATGCTGGGTTTGCCTCGTTGGCAATGACAGAGACCAACACTTACTGTATCAGCCGACTAGTCCAATCAGTGCTTTGCTAGCAGCCCCTGCACAAGTGAATTCAACTCCTTTAACTTTTCTGCCAAACGGCAATAAACATTTGTCATTAAAAAGGTGACTAGGGAAAAATCCCACAATATTAGCAAAGCAAGCTTTCTAGCACAGAGCGAGAAAAGCATCATGTCTAATTATGAGTTTTACAATAACTGTATGATACAGTAATTTGGATGGATTTGAAGTGCCTTCAGCAAGCTACATTTAAAGAAAAATTGAGATAGTGAAAAGTAATATTCATTATATTCAGCCATTAGTAAATAATCTCAACTTATACACTAATGGAAAAAATCCTAGAAAAAAACATTTCTGGGTTTTCTATAATTACTGGAAATCATAACATATTTGGTAGGATGCAAATTAATTATTTGCCTGCACTGACAAACTGCAGCTATGCGTGGTTTGTTTTTCTCCCCAATTAATGAAACACTGCTGCAAGAATCAAACTAATTTTCTTTTCTTTCCTCCACTCTTATTCACCCCTTAGATTGACAAGGCACCATTCCAGAATTAAAGCATTATTGCCCTATTAATATGTATTAATATGTAACTCTTAAACATTAACTGCAGTGACTACAAATGCATTTGTAAAACTGCACACCTTCAAAGGCATCATTTCTTGCTTATGACTGTTTGAAATTTGGAATAAAAGTATCAGACTTGAGCCTTGTGGTTTACTTTTAGTGCACATCCAACCCAGCAGCACACTGCCACAGTCACTTAGAGAAGACCTGATGAAAAAAATGTTATTCCATCAAGGGTATGGTAACTCAAAGCCACCACAAAACTCAATAGTAACGAGCTCTTTTAACACAACGCTGACCACTGTATGCGCAAAACTGTGAGCACATCTAAAATGTTGGTGCTCCACCAGTTTCAGTTACAGGAGCTGGAATTCCAGCTCCACAGCAGCAAGCCTGTACTTTGTCCTCTGATCTAACGCTGCTTGTGCAACAACAAAAAGTATGACAGAAAACTAATGCAAAGAAGGCACCAGTTGCCAACAGACTACGACAGCATGTTAACTGTTCTGGTTTAGCCCTTACTGCTATCTTCAGTCAAAAAAAGAATGAAGCACATGGCAAAATTAATTCCCGCAAGCTCTTTTGATTTGGAATTGTTTTTTTAAACTGGCATGTCTAGTCTGGATTCAACTGCAAGATAAACTAGCTACATCATCTTGTGATAACATCACAACAAACACACTGTCATTGTAAGCCTCAGGATTTCTTTATCTCCAATATGATTTGTATATTTTGTCCTTACAAGTGTAAATTACTTAGTTTGCTCTCTTTTTTGCAACTCTTATCACTGGAAGGTCATCGTGCTATTACCAGCCACCATTCAGAGAATGCCAGTTGGCCGATAAAGCACTCTGTGAAGCCTTCCATCCATCCATCTATGGACTGGGAGAAGGAAGGAAGGCTGGAAAAGGAATTATGTTTTCAAATGTCACAATTCTACCTCAAACTAGCTTGTATGCCACAGTATCTCAAACTTGTAGCTCAGATGTTTATTGTCCATGACTACAGCCTTAGATATAATCATGTTTTTCATCAGGTAGCTAAAACTCATTCATTCCATCATGCAAATTTTAATCAAGCGTGTCACTGGAACATCAAATCTGGCTCAAAACAATTTGAAGCAGATACCTCAGGTGGCATTTTCAAAGGCTCCAAGGAGTCAGATGCACAACTTCAAAAAGGATTCAGGTTTATTTGGGAAACACGAGTCTCCCTCCCTAGGCCCAAATGCATGCCTGCACTCGAAAGATCGCTGGTGATGGTCTCCATGCAGCCACCCCTTTCCAGCAGCTCCTTCTAAACAAAGTGTTTGGATACTTAGCTAGAGGTTGGAAAACCAGAGCTCAGGCTCCAGTGTTTCCTTTACCAGACAGATAAGCTAAACCCTAGGAATAAAACTGAACGCATTAAGTGTGCTAAGAAAACATGTACCCAAATAATTAGAATGACATTAATAAAGATTAAACATTAATAAAATTACTTGCAAAGGGTTCAGTCAATTGCTTGTATCTTTCATGTTAATTAATACTTGGAACTGTATACATTTTTACTCTATTATATTCATATAAGACAGCTTCCAGAGCATTTTTAGGTAGCTGCTAATGAGAAATAATGGTTGTCTGAGCAAAGCATTGGACTAAGTTGAAATACAAGGCTTGGTTCCAGAACTTAAAGTTACCCAAAATACCCAAGATACTGACTTTCACTCCAACACTTTGATTCAGACACATACCTAGTGCAGATGGGCAAGCTTCTCCAGATACAGGAGCTCTGTCATACACATCCAGTACAATATCCTGTACTCGGGATTAGCCCCAGGAACCTATCAGTTTTGTGTGATGAAGATATAAATCTCTTTGGTGCACATGTTCCACTCAGCAGAAAAGAAGGCAGACTTAATTCATTTTTCAAAATCTAAATACGAATTTGTGTCTTGTCTGCAGACCAAATACTGAAATGAGTTTGTCTGGCATCTTCCTCTCTCAATGACCACCATAGTAACGCTTCTTTTGGCATATTCTTTACAGAAGGGACAACTGGGACCTACTTAGCTTCAGTCTGGCTGTGTGGAATAATTCATTTGGACAGTCAATAATGCTGCTCTCCCAAATGCTAGCCAAATGCTATCAGAGGCAGGCTAAAACCTTTCAATACAGACTAAAACACTGGCTTCTTCACAACTGTGAAGTGCAGGTATCCATTTAACTAGCAATTAGGCCCCCTGCAGTAGTGCCTGTGGTGGCTGCAGAATCTTCTGACCTGTCAGATGGAAATAGTTGTCCCTGCTGATCCCTTATCTTCACAGCTCCAGAGCTCCATATTGCATGTGAATACTGTCTGCTTCTGTACTCTGGAGTCATCCAGTTCTCACACAGGATTTCAGCTGATCAATTCCCAGTTACACTGCAAGTCATCTACTCATTTTACCAAACAGAAATGAACTGCCAGCACACTGCCAAATTCATACATGAAGCAAGAAAGCAGTAACTTCAACTCCTTCTCAAAGGGATAGGTATTGGGCGCAGCAGTAAGATTTCTGAAAGAAAAATGATGATTAATCTATTTCATTTTTTTTCACTGAAAATTAAACTGTAACACTTCGGTCAGATTGTCCTTAGTGGTCAGTCAAGACGCTCTGGCATTATTTCTGCAAATGCTAAAACAATCTGTCATACTGCAAGAAAATAAGCGCTCCTTAGTAAACCAGAAAAAAACCCAAACCAAACCAAACCACAACTTTTCCATATCCTTCCCAGGTAATCAGGATTTTTTTTGGTCCTGCCAAGCTCAGAGGATGACAGTACTAGACAGGTTATCATCACACTGTCAGAGATTGTTCAAGCTGCCAGCTGCTGCTACTTCAACCTGTTTTTCAATAACCACAGCTCACCCTGCTGCCTGCCAAAGTCTTCCATTGCTGGAACACACTCATTGCCGTCTGGCAGGATTGCTTCAAGGAGAAAGGCTTTGCTAGATGTCTGCTTCCCTCCCTCCACCCCCAAGGAAGTGCCATTTAGTTAAGGGAATGACTGGCAGGTTTCTTGCATTCCTCTTGAGCGGAAATTTTGTAAATACCTGCTTAAAAGTTGTAAGAACCCACGAGTCAAAAAAGCTTAATGGTAGTTCGTCAAGTACAAGGACAACTTCAGGTTAACTGCTTCCCTAATGTGCAATAATAAAATAGCTTTACATAAATAAAGTAGTTTGATTTTAAGTAGCACTCTTTCTCCTTAAACAGTTCCACAGCAGAGGAGACATGACCTTGTTCATGCACCCTTTTAACTAGCAGCGTAGGAAATCTTTTAGACACAAGGTTCCTAGATTCAGCTGGCTAAAGGAGAAGGGAGGAAGATCAAACATTTGTTACAGGGGTTTGCTTAATAATGAATAGTTTTGGTGAGCAAGCACAGAAAGCTTAGCTGGGACTAGACTGCACTGGTGCAGCCCACCCTGCCCAGCACAAACACTGTTACAGACTCAGAATTCTTCCCTTTAAATGCATTTGCAGCATTAGAGCTGGACACTTTGACAACTCCTGAAAAAAAACAAAACCAAAAAAAAAAAAAATCTGTCAAAGCCATTGGAAATACAAGCTACATATCTGTGAGACAGAGAATAACAAGTCTTAGAAAAACCTGATCCATATCCACACAGCAGGTGGCAGTTCTATCCCATCCTCAAAGGGTTCATGTATTGTCATCTTCATACTCAGCTAGAAATGATGAGTGGGGGTGCAGACAGGACATCCAAATTTTCAAGTTTATCAAATTTTTCTTACAACTAATAATTTTTTAAATTCTTTTTTTAAACTGAAGGCATCTTGATTTATGCTACTGATGGAAGATTAATGACTACAACATTATTACATAAAAGAAAAAAATCAAGCAAATGGAACAGTACCCAACATGGTGAGACTACACTTGGGTAACGTAAAGCGTAGGAAGGGAAATCAGCAGACAGATGTGAAAGTGCAAGCACACGTTATATGGGAAAGCAGAAATAAAAGCAAAGAGCTTTTCAAAAATCTGTGTCCCTATCCTGAACACTCAATGAACCTCCCTCCCTGTCAAGCCATCACTGCCAACTCTTTCCTCCAATGAGGAAAACACTATTTTGATGAGTTTTCAGAATTTATATTTTGGAGTAAGTCTCCAGGAGGCACAAATCTGAGGGTTTTTTTAATCCACTTGACTCCACTTCTGAACTCTATTTGTGTTTTGTTCCACTATTACAAAGTATGGATTCCAGTAACTCTGCATTATTTGTCATTATACTATTTGCCTGAAATTAAAGTGCATGAATAGGAGAAATTCTGACAGTTCTTTAAAAAAAAAAACTAATTAAAAGCCACACTCTCTCTTTAAAGGCTCAGAGCTTTGAATCAACATTCTTAAAAATGAAATCTTGCTATGTCACTCCTGTAAAAGCTCTCCAGCAGGATTAGAGAGGGGAAAGTCAATGGCATCCCATGCCTGTCAATTCAATGTTCCTCCTGAGCTGATGCACACTGATGCTATACCCAAGAGAGATGCACTGCTCTTCAATAGGAAGCAAATTGCATTCTCCATTAGGATGAATTTCCAAACTAAAGAATGTGTCTAATTTTAATTTGCTACACACAGATAATTGACTTTATACTGAAATTGCTGTCATTTTATGTTTATCATGTTCAGATCTGAAGAGCCACCTGAGGAGCAGTAATACCATAAATAAATCAAACCTGAGAAGAGTTATCTTTTCTGCTTACTACAAATGAAAGAGAAAAATATCTGCCCCATTCCCAGCACACATTCAATCTTCCCATCAAGACTGTTTAACATGTGACATACCAGGAAATCACATCTTTGTACATCACACTTATTCAGTGCTATCTGCAGTGGAATTGTATTATTGTTGCAGCTGGTACTTTACACAGGACAAGATGCAGGGTTTTTTGTTTCGCTTCCAAATTCTTCCATTCTTTGTCTCATCTCTGCAGCACACCACACTTACCTACTGCTCTTCAGCTTTCTGCTCTGCACATATTAACACCTAGTTATCAAAAGCCTGTACAGCATCAATCTGTGCTCCAACATGGTCACACTAAAATATTGTACAGTTCTTCCTACGGCTTCACAAAACATCAAATGCTTTTTGATACTTCAGTTCTCATTGTATCAGCAAAGCTTTACTCTCCTTTCTTGAAAGTACTCAATGGTAAAGCTCAGCTTACAGCTTACACATGTTGCATTCCTGAGAGAGAACATACGCACGCTAAGGATTATGAAAAGCAACGACAGAGAGAATGGTTCCTCTAGATCACAAGTAGCACACAGGAGATGATCTTACTTTTAGATCATAGTGGGTCAAGATGAAACACTAACTTCCTTTTTCACCTTTTAGAAGCTACATGTTAAGTCTTAATGTGCTGCCTGGGATTCATCCATAATTATATCCTACCAAAACTTCATTATACTATCAAGCAGCCCTCGTTTTCTTTTCTGGTTTGGCATGTATTATTCTGTGCCTATTAAACAACTCTTCTGCTTTGAAACCAAAAGCACATGGAGGAGGTAGAAGGCAGAACCTCTGAGAGGTGTCACTAAAAATCTCTGACTTTCTGCACAGAAATTGAGAGTATCGATTATTTACAAAGGTCTAGGGACTACGGGGATATACAAACTGCAGAAAACATGTAGAGTTTTGGGAATGACAATATGGCTCAGCACAAAATTGAGAGACACTTGGTAGTACTTCCTGCTGGAGGGCATATGTCATCACCACATGGCAAATCATGGAAGTGTGAAATAGGATCATTATGATCTCCTGCCCCCCCTTCTGAAATAATGATAATGAAACAATCTATTCCTCACTCTTCCCATGACTAGCAAGACTTGAAAAGAAACAAGAAGAATATTGAAACAAAACATACTGGGGAAGAAAAGTGATTTTTCAAAACAGTCTGCAAGCTCAAACACTTTTAACTCACAAGTGCATTTTCATTTTAGTAATAATTAGCTCCCCAGTCAAAAGAAGTAGTATTCAGAGTAGCACTCATTTACAGCACAATGCAAAATAGCACCTGAAGAGCTCAGGCTGACCAGCGAGTTCAGAGCTGAACAAAGGAAGGCTCAGAACACCATCTGCAATGAGCAAGCCTTCTCAGACTTAGGAAGTCCAGGAGTTTGCTACAGATTCTTCCTTGCTTTCCAACTCATTTCCACACAGACACAGCAGACTCCTGGAACAGGTCAAATAAGACACACGAGACTGCTGTTCTGTTAAGCTTTTGCAAAAAGTGCTAAACCACATTCTTTTAGGGGGAAAGCAATTCACTAGTCATAAAAGAAAACACCCAAATACCACTGAACATCACATTAACTACAGGAAACAGAAGCCAACTCTTCTGTTATTACCCTGCTGATAGCAGCTACATCTGCTCCCACACACAGAAGTACTGAGACACAGCGCTGTCCCCAAAAGTGGCAAAGTAGTTCGTGGGAAAACTTACCCATGGTGTATAAGGGCTCGTCTCCTCTCTGTCCCCTCCTCTGCAAACTCAGCTTGCCTTACAGCCTTCCAGGGTAAAGCCCTTTTTCAGGAGGCCCAGATGGAAAACTCCTCATCTCACAAAATTTAAGTCTTCTGGCTGTAAACCTTTTTTGGTTTACAGCTTCAGGTTTCAGGAGGTTTAAGCACGACCTTCTCCCATGACAGGGGAGACCTCTCAGCTCCTGTTTCCATAGGGATTTCGGTCACCACCAGGTCCTTCCACCGCTGCAGGCCCCAGGTGTGTTTCTAGCTCCCCCATTACATTCGCCCTTCCCGACAGACTCCCTCCCTCACAGGCTGCGCCCAAGTCCAGGCTTCACCTCTCTGCGGGGCTGGGCCTTTCACACCCCCCGCAGCCGCAATTACCTCCTAACGAGCAGCGCTTTCCCCACCAGCCCCTTGGCCTGGGCCACAGCCGGGCTGGGGAGCTGCTGAAAGGTGAACAGGTCAGTAAAGCCTAAGATTATTTAAAAAGTGGAGAAGGTGAGGATGCAGGTGATAGTCCCCTGAGATATTCATCAGTAATCAGGGAGTTATGTGCAGCCCTGATAGCATTTACTGGAACATACGAATTTGGTCTCATATTTACTCTGTGGTGAGGAAAGAGCACATCCTGACCAGGATCTTTCTGCTGTCAGGGTTTTACACAAGCCTAGAGATGCTGCATAAAAAATACTGCAAAGCTGGCAGAGACCCTCTCCCCCTTTGCAAGCCTGACCCTGGCAGTTCAGCAGTCCTGCTAACACTGCATGCACTGCACACAGTGTCACCATTTCTCAGGAGGCTACAGGCACCCACACTCGAAGCAATAGCCTGTCTGATTCTTTACCTGTTATGAGCTGCAATAAATCTAGCTGCTTGTTTATCTGTTTCCCTGTTTAAAGCACCCTCTTGGTTCCAACTGGTTGGAGTATGGAGAGACCTGTTTTTTTCTAGTCATATCCCCAACTCCATATACTGCGTGGGGTTATTGTCTGCAGCTGCACAACAAGTTACTGTCATCAGCTGAGGGGGTGCTCACAGCCACCTAATTGCAGTGTCTTGTAGAGACAGCTGAGCTCCCTCAAACTAGTTACTTCCAGTTCTAGTAGCTTTTTAACATGGGTGTTGTGAAGCTACCATCCCCCATTTATTTATTCAGGTTTTCCTGTGCCGAGTTCAACCCTGCAGCGGCTAATTCACAGCCCAGATCACTGTGGCTCCAAGCTTTTGTGTTCAAAACACCTTCTTGAGATGCTGAGATCCCCTTCACCCGGCCTAGCAGGGAGAAGTGACTGGAATCTGATTTCCTACTCTCCCAATGAGTGCTTCAAGTGGCAAAGGTGGGACTGGATGTAAAAGCAAAGAGAATATTCCAGGGAAAAACTGAGGAAGGCCTAGTTTATGTCCTAGCCCTGAAAAGGAAGGTAAACATTTCCAAGCACCGAACCACTTTCAGCATCTGGAAAATTCTTTCCTGCTCAGACCTAATTTACCTTACTGATAGATTTCCCCTGAGGAGGGCGAAGGATGAGGCAGCAATTTCTGCAGGGAGAGAAGCTTGTTTCTCACAGTGGCAAAGACATAGATGAAGGACCCCACAGCCAGCCAGGAATGGCAGGTGTAACGTGTCCACCTGAATGTCTCAGATTAGACAGCTGGCTTGCACAAAGCTGAGCTTTCAAGACAAGTCTTGGCTCACTGCAACATATTCTGGGTGCTCTGGCTGGAGCCATTTGAATTTACAAGTTTCCTTTCCAGGACAAAGACCTGGCAATTTCAGATTTTTTTTCTGTTATAACATGCAATGGAAAAAAAAAAAAAAAAAAGGAAACAAAAAAAAAAGAATTAAATTTTCAGAAATTTTCTAGCCAAATACAAACCTGGTTTTATGAAATTAAAAGTTCTTACTCCTTTTTTATTATTTTTATCATTATACTATTAAAATTACTATATAAGATTAAAAAAAGATAAAAAATTGACTCTATCTGTATGTTTCTTTATATCCA
>JAAGNO010022120.1:24384-59520 GCA_033439905.1 Ceryle rudis
TAAAATGTGGTTTTTATTGAAATCAACACTACCTCATTAGTCTAGCACAATTTTTTTAAATTCTTATCCCCAGTGTTAAGCAGAGTACTTAGCTTCTACAGTTAAAAAATGTGATTACTGCCATAAAGTCACAAAGTATTTTCATCTGGAATATAAATGAAAGTAACCTTTCCAAATAGAATATATTAACATATGCTAGAAAATCCACTGGTTACTCTGAGACCTCTTTCTTTCAGTCTTTAATCACTTAAAGCCATCATTTTAGAGTCAGTTTTACAAATGGCAAAAGGACCTATAGCCCTCTTGAGAACGTGGGATCTTTTCTCAATCCAGGCAAGATCTTGCAAATGTACTATATTCTAGTAATTATTTTTTAAGCAGAAATGTCATCCTATTGCCTAAAATGATAAACAAATCTGATTCTTCAGAATTCCATTAAGCTCACTGCAATTGAAATAATGATTATCCGAGAAGTACAAATATGCACATGGCTTCACGCTGTTATATCTTATTCTTCCAAACAGAAGGAAATTAGAAGAAAACAGAAACTAACAGATATCCCCAGGCAAGATTTGCAAGACCCTGAAGACAATTGAGAAGCACATCTGTTGCTCATCTCCTTTTGTGATATGGAGAACAAAATTGATACAATGCACCTAAAAAGGGGTCAAGTAAGGAGAAAGGAAGGGAAGTAAGTCATCAAACGCTCAGGAGAGTTGTATCGTGGGTTTTAAGAGACCAGCTCTCTCTGCAATATCTTAAATCAATACAGATCAAGATCCTAAAGGATTTCAGTGGTAATACTTGCTTTTTTTCAGTCCCTTTTTTCCAGTTCCCAGAAGCACTGTGCTGTCTTTTGACGGTACATCCAAAAGCTTTGTCCACCCAGAGTCTTAAGTGAAGTGGGGGTATGGATCCTCTAGCAGGGAGCTACCTGGGGACTGGGCATTGCAGTGTTCAGTGACTGTGATAGGGGTCTGGACCTCCTTGGATCTTGGTGGCCATCATATAGACTATGCACACTTGAATTTCCTACCATCTTTTCTCTTTTTGATTCATTTAGCCTCTACAGCCTTTGGGCTTTAAGTAGGGACATGTTCTACATGGATAGGCAAGGTACGTAGAAAGATGGGTCATTAAATCTTCAGCTCAGCTTTCAGAAAGCCTCCGCACTTCCGCTAATAAATAAAAATAACAATTTGGAACAATGTCCTTGCATTTAGCACTAAAAATATCCCAAATTTCCAGTATGTTTGTGATTAAAAGATTAAAAATTTCCTTGATAAGCTCTTGCTAAGACCTTTTTCTGAAAAGTGGCGAGTTTGGTAATGTGAACCTTTGATGATGCTGTATCTTGAGCACGAGAGAGAGCTCAGTTGTCTCTCTGTGTCTGTAGTCAGGACATATTCAATGTTTTGTTTTCAGAGTTACAAATCACCCAATATGTAATCAATGCAACTTGTCTGGCTCAGTTTAGCTTGTGTAATGTAACAAGCACTAGCTACCATTGCTTATTTTTATGAAATTGCATTCTTTAACTTGACACTGCACTAGCTCGCCGCTTCCCTCAGCAACAGCACAGGGTACGGAGAAAGTTTGATTTGGAACAGAAATCTATGTGTTTATATAGATCAAGGCAGAGGTATTATTTCCTATATAAAAATTAATGAATGTAATAATCACAGAGAGCATTTACTACCAGAAGGAACATGAGCTCATTGACCTAGCAATAAGCCCAGGCAGGGCTTTATGGATGGAGTTTTTCACTAATTAGTTTGATGGAGGAAAGAAACATTGCACAGCACAATGAGGAATAAAAGCTAAATAGCCAAGTAAGTTTGTGCCCTCACCTATTATCTTCTCTGCCATTTCCCTTCCATATTTATTCAGCTCCTATTTAAATGACTGAAGATTGTAACAAAGAGGAAGCCTTCTAATTGCTTAGGCCATTTTTATTGAAAAGCTGAGTTTTTCCAGTATTGTGCATTTTTTTTTTTCCATAGATTTGTCTACATAGCTAAAGTGCAACAGAAACATGCCTTAGACTGAAGCTATATTTACATACAAGTTCGCATCTGAGCCTGGACCTCCACAGCAAACATTTTTCTGGGTCATAGCCTGTTTCCTAGAGATCATGCTTCCAGACTGCTATTCATAGGTGTTTTGACTACCCAGTGCCCTTGTGGCAATGGATGCAAGAAAAACCACAGCTCTTTTATGAAACAGTCATCTATTCTATATATTGAAGACACAGCAGGGAGAGCTCATACTAGGTTTCAAGGACTAGGAACAAAGATTTCATTTTACGATGAGGATTATATTCTTATTGTAACTCCTACTGCTTGATTTTTCAAAGTCTAAATTCCCCCCACTCCCTCTTTGAGAAGTAGCTCTGGCAGGATTAGGAGGCAGATGACTCGACTTGCTGCTGGAGTGTCTGCGAGTGCTGCTGGAACACCCTGCCATAGCATTCCCGTTACTCAGAGGGCCTTTACAATGACTCCCACTTTGCTTTGTGAGCTGTCACTCAGCAATGCTGAAAGAGCTGCCTCTCGTACTGTAACATACATGGCAAAACTTCCCTGATTCGGGCAAATGTGAAGAAGTGTCCTAAGAAGTCTGTATAAAGAGTGCTGTGACACCACAGGTCTGGGCTTAACAGAACCAGAGGGTCAAGAGATTTATTTAGGTACCTGAAAATGCAAATAAGTGTTTATTAGATGTTTAAAAATATGTAATCCTGTAGCTTTTATTAAAACTGTGAAATAATGTCCTTGCTTACCTTTTGGAAAATCCATCTCTTAAGCACTGAAATAGCTCTAAACCTTGGCCTTCAGTGCTCGGCTGAGTCACAGAGAAAGCAGCCTGCTTGTATTTTAAGGAAGATTAGGAAAATGTCAGTGTAGGGGAGCAGAGCATCCAGCTAAGGTGGTGATCACCACTGGGCTATCCATATTCTAGAAGCCACTTACTCTCTTATTATAAGAAAAAAGAAAACAAGAGCAAATAATAATAAGCTAGGTGTCTAATTCAGCTATCAGTAAGGACAAATGCTTGCATTCAAGATTAAGTTATTAAATTTATTGAATATTCATGTTTAATGAAGTACAGGATAAATCTTTTGGTTTTATTTAGGGTTTTGTGATGTACGTGTAAATCAGATTCAGTACTGATGATATTAATCACCCCATCTTCCTGGCATGAGCACACATAGCCACATGGATCCTTACTAATGCAAGCTTACAGAGCTTGTTTTAGAGCTTACTAGTTCAAGCTGGTCTTTCCTTCCCTTATACCAGGAAAAAACAGTTCTGTTTCATGTGTTTTAAGCCTCTATTAGTTTCTTCTGTGCCTGGTAGTAGGGAGGCTTAGAGTGGGAATTTGTTAGTGGTTTACCACAACCCTATACTTTAAAAAAAAAAAACCAAACCCAAAAAAACTAGACTCAGTGTGATGAGAGACCTGTGAAAAAACTAGTCTTTGTGATGGGGATTTAATTATTCCAGTATTGACAAAAATGAGAGTTAAAGGAGGAATCAACCTGCTGACTTCCCCAGGCAGTAAAAAACAGGTGGATCTTTCACTGTTATTGAGCTCTTAGATATGATAAATTCAATAATGGTCCAGTGGGTATTTAGAGCTTTATGATAATATATTGCTGGGCTTAAAGTAATCATGGTCTTCAGCTACAAATATGACTTCAGACATCATGCTACTAAGCTCAAATATTCCCAACACGATAGTGGGAGAGGAGGCAGAAAAAGGAAAAAGTGATATTGAAAGCAAACAGTAAATAATGCAATGATGTGGATCCCAGTAATAGCAGTTAAAAGTGATAATGTAAGTTACTGGAGTAAAACAGTGACATATCAAATATAGACAGAAAGCAATTACAAAAGGTATAATAGAAAACAGAAAGGACAAGCTGGCTGATGTAAAAAGCTCACAAAAGCTGTGTAAAACATTCAAGGGGAAAAAAGTTGCACTTGCTAATAATAATCCATGAAGGCTCTCAGAATGCTAATTAGTGTAGAGCTGCTCTTTAGTTGTACAAGGACATATGGGCCTGTTCCAGGTTTGAATAAATGACTGAATGACAGAGACTAAACTCACTGGTGTTCTTCTAAAAGTAAAAAAAAAAAAATAAATTACAGAGTTCTGGCATCAGTCGATAATGCACCAGAAATACATTTACTGGATTTTCAGAGACTTTTCAGAGATTCTCTAAAGCCATCAATCTATGTGCAAGAAAGATATGACTTACCACACATAACATGAACCCACCACATGGTGTGATTTGAGCCAGTGCTGCTCTGCTCAGCTCAGGAAATTTGCTACCTTTTAAGCCTTCTCTACACCATTCATTTTATTGCACTGACCTTTGCCAGCAGCCCAATTTAAATTACTTTCAGACTGGAAAAAATAGAAATACAGAAACCATACAAAGTAAGCAATACTGAATAGGAGGAAAATTAGACACCAATCATCTCAGCATTTAATTCCACATTCAGCCTCAGCTATTCCGGTCAAGTCAGTTACTTGCACGTCTAGCAGAATTTTCAAATCTATCTTACCTTCAGAAGCCTCCGTGCTTAGTCCATGTTTCTCAGCACATGAGGCTACTCAGGGCTAAGAATAGTGCTCATTACTTATTAAGACAGCTGATTCTACAGTTATACTTTCAGTATCAAAAGAACAAAATTCAGACAACAGCAGCAGCAGTCAAGTCAAGTAGCAGTCTCAGATGGGCAATGATGAAGGCCCCCAGCTTTGCCTTCTTATATTTACAGTATGAACGTATTTGCTGATAGAAAGCAAAAGGATATTCAAGGATAACACCATAGTATTGAACCACCATATCAGAGGATGGCATGTTTACTGTCAGCCTTGACTAAAATCCTTTTCTTTCTTTGGTGAGTTAAGTCAGCAAGGATCATGCCTATTCTGCTGCGTAAAAACTAACCTGGTAGGAGGTGGGGAGTCTCTGTCAGTATCTTGGCACAAAGTGGTAACACTGATTTTGGAGATTTCCTCCTGAAATCCTGTCCTCCATAGGAAGGGAAGCGCTAAGCTGGCTCCCATGTTGGGCACTTCACCCCCTGCTTGGCTCCAAAGAGATCTACAAACCCAATCTCACACTACATTATCATTTTCCCCCTCTGTGTTTTTTATTAAGAAAAACAAATGAACGCTTAGCCCCAAGAACGTGATTAAAACAACTTAGGTGTCTTATATTAAATAGTGCCACTCAGAAAACACTGAAATGTAGATTTAAAAAGTAAATGCAACAGTGTTAACTATGAAGAAACTTGTGCTTCTCCACCCTTGCTAAGAATGCTCGTTTCTCTAAGTGTTTGGGTTTTGCTTTTAAGCACACTTATTTTTTAAATTGCTGTATCTTTATTTAACAACATTGTTGCTTACACAGCAAAACCACTTGTTCTTGCAATCTGACAGCCATCTAATAAAGATGATGTTTCAGAAACTAAGCCGAACCATCTATAAAGACATTGTAAAACTCGCTACTAATGATCCATTTCATTGTTAAACAATAGAATTCTGTGCATCACTGATGAGCCAACCAAACAGATGTAATATTCAGTGTTGATTTTGATAGAAAAATCAAATAACACAATGCCACCTTTATCCGGAGGGCCGTACTCTCTTTTCCAACAAAATTCAACCATTTGCCTGCATTTAACTCACCGAAAAATGAATTAATCTTTCTTTCACTCTTGTGCCTGCAAAAAATAGTAAACACTGAGTCTCAAATGTTTTCTACTAGGAGTCAACATCTAAATGTTAGTCCTATTCTCCATCTATTCTCTGTGTTTAACATAAACTGAAGATACAACAAGCAGCTTTAACTGACATTTTCCATAGGAAATACTGAAAAGGCCAGTCCAACTGGTACTGAATTCTTCGTTTTAGAGCAGAAAAATCAATTTCAAACCTTAGTTATGCAAAGCGAACGATACCTACGTGCTCAACTCAGAAGAGTACAGAAGGTAACGATGAACTGAATCTGCCATTTCTGCACTGAAAAGCACTGGAATGGAGTCGTGCTGTGTAAAGGAGATCCACTAGGCTTACATACTCTGTTACACCAACAGGGCAGAGCTCTCACCACCCCAAGTCTGTGGGTAAAGGGCTGTGAAGACTGCAGAGGCACCAGAAACTGCCCAAGTACCTGGACTAAGCAGCTGGAGGCAGGAGGAGTTTCCCCATGCAGACCACCTTGTTCATACAAACATTCCCTCCCAGTGCCCCAATTCATGGCCAGCGTGCACAGACCCCAGCCTTTCCTCGCTTTATGCACATGGCTCTGGGGACTTCAGAGACCCCACATTGCTGATTTTTCTGCTTGTGTCTGATTATTGGTTTCCAAGTATAACAGGAGATGCTGATTTCTTGACATTTAGTTCTGCTTTAGAAAATTATCTTGTGCGTTAGTTTTCCTGTGTTCTCAAAGAGCACCATGAATTCTCTGCCAAGTGAGAAACTGCAAGCTATAGGATTTCTTACAAACAAACACTTCAAAAGCAGAATAAACCTCAAAACACAGGGCTGGAAGCAAGTAGGCCACCAGTGTGCTGCAGAAGGCAAAGAAAAGAACATTTTGAGAAGAGACACTGGGAAATCCTAGGTTTAGAAGCAAGGGTTAAATTAGCAAGCATTAACACTTTTTTTTTCTTTTTATTAACAGCATTTCCAGTGTTTAAAATCACTCATTATCAAGTCCCACAGTTCAGAGGTCAAAATATCTGGCATTCCTTCAAGGCACATGGACACGTGCTTTTCCTCATACATTCCCCCAGAGTAGCAATATCTTTCTAAACATTAACCAGCTTAAAATATTGAAAATGTACAATTTATTATAAGTCTTAAAACACTTTGTTTTTTTCCCCCCATATAAAATTCAAGGTCATTAAGTAGAGAGCATGACAGTTTATTAGAGCTTCATCATAAACTCTCTACACAGGATTTTTCAACATTCTTCATTTTTATTATGATCTTGATAGAATTCCCCTCAGAGAGATTAGAATGATCACCGAATGAAGTTTTAATTATTTAGGACCAAAGTAATGCAAAATCCCCCCTAAAATAGCATAAAATCTTTCGTATCCAAATTTCTAAGAATGGTAAGGTCTGTAAGCTTAAATATTTAAATGTAAAGGAACTTTATTTCAAGTACTGTCAAAGAGAAACATTGCCACTTACTGGCAGTACCAATGTCTTTGCAGTATTTGTAGGCATTTGTGTGCATCTTCCAAAAGCTCTATTAACCTTTATATTATTTGTCAATAAAAAGCCCCATTAACATTTAAACTGTGTACGTCCAACTGTCTCCTTCAAACAAGAATCAAAAGACAGCCTGTAATAAATAGCTGGTTTTTACATTACTGAGACTGTGCACATTGGATATTTTGAAAAGCTCACATTTCTTAAAAAAAAAAAAAAAAAAAATTCCATTATCAATTGGCAAGAAGGCTGCACATGGCCTGAGCAGTAGATGTGACAGGCACGCAGGCAGTTGTGTATCACTGACAACACAATACAGCTTTGGAAAGAACAGTACAACCACTTGGAGCTACTTCAGGAATACTGGAAATTTAAATGAGATCACACTGCATATGAAACTGAAATTTAAACTTTGCTTTTGCAGTAGGATCAGCAAAACTTACCTGACATTAACAACTCACCTTACCTGACATTAACAACTTGTCTTCATTGGGCAAAAACTTTATTTTAATCAAAGACAACATAATCATTGGATAAGAACGGAAATCACAGCTGGGCAAGATGACAGACTCTTCAGTCAAGCTGCTGAACTGGAAGCGCCAAAGACGTAATTCACCAGTTCACATACGTCCCCCACCACTTTGCTGTTTCAAGCACCACTGCTTTAGTAAAATCCCTATGTGCTGCTTTTGTAAAGTGGGCATTTCAAAAGGTAAGGAAAAGTGATCCCAAAATCTAGAGATGGAAAGCGAAGTCAAGCAGTCTATTACCACGGCTTTCAAAATCAGTAATGAAGACAGCACGACCTGTTCCACTGAAGAGGGAAAAAAAAAATCATGAATTGCCTTCAAGTATGGGAGATGCACTCACAGTGACAACAAGAGGCATTCATTTCATTACTTTACAACAAGGAAATCTATAGACTCCACAGAAAATTTACAACCAAACTGGAGCTAGTGTGACAATCGGCACTCATGTAGCAACAACAAAAACGTATAGTCCACAAATTCAACAAAAATGCATTTTAGTGGCTTCACCTTCTCAGGCTGCAGTTTGACAGAGCACCACTTCATGCAATCACCCCTTTCATCTCATGTCCGTCTTGCCTTCTGTTTTTTTGTTTGTCTCTTTGCATCCTCTGAGCCACCTGTGTCAGAACCTGTCTGTCCAAGAGCACGTACTCCTTGCAATCGAGTTGTGAGCTGTAGCAATAAGGGAATAAGCTGGGAAAAAAAATTTAAACAATTTTAAAAATTAAAGAAGGGGGAAAAGGAGAAGCAGTTTGTGATTACAATGGAATGTAAGGTCTGAATAATAATATTCTTTAGACTCACGCACCCCCCAAACGAATAAAATCTATTCTATAAATGGCACATATACAAAAATACCATCAAATGTCAGCAAATCTTGGGAAGGCAACAAACCAAACTTCTGGGAATTTCTGATAATAAAAAATTAAAGTGATTGTCAGTAAATTTTTTTTCCCTGCAGTCATCTAGTCAAGAACAGCACTCTTGAGTCCTGAGTCTAGAAGATGATTGCTATTTTCAGTGGAGTGCTTTCAGTGACCCTGTAGAGAATCCTGGCGAATACCACGTTCTGTGCTGTCTTACCCATGTCTGAGAGGAACTCAAACTGCACAGACAAATTTCTTTTATCAGCAAAACAGAAATCTGGTCATATCAGAGAAAACTGGGAGAGCATGGCTCGCTAACAAAGACAGGGGGGGTTATATACTGGGTAAATTGCTCTTGAGACCTTTTCATTAGGGAAGGTGTAAAGCTAAAGAGCCAGATTCGATGGCTTGCAAGGTTTTTTTCCAGTCTGATTGTTCCTGAACCCAATAAAATAATTATTTTCATTCCATTATTGCTGAATCTGGTTATCTGAACTTGAACAATGCTGTATTTTTGTTTCCCAGAGCATCAAATGAGAGGACAAAATTCAGCAACAGCACAAGAACTCACCTTCACCCGAAGTTTTTTTAAAGGAAGGTAATTGTCCAAAAACTTGGCTACATTGAGGCTTTTCTTAAAATATGTCACTGTCTGGATAACCACCTCAACAAACCCTCACTTAACACAGTACAGAGTATTCATTGATAGGATAAGACAAAAAAAATGCAAACCCGTGACCCACCTTATCATGGTTGTAACCAGCCAACAACAGAAGCAGAGTCAGCGGTAAGGCGATGTAAGATCCTTGGGCAATATCTTGTTCAGGCAGCTTTCTCTGAAAACAGTGAGGACCGTGTTGGGGTTTGTGGGGTTTTTAACATTTTTTTGGATGTTGTTGTTTGTTGGTTTGGTTTTTTGTTTGTTTTAACAGTCATTTTGACTACGAAATCCCTCAGCTTTAAGCAACATCTCCAACAGGATCATGTGGCACATCCAGCCTTTCCCATCTGACTTCCTTCTAAGTGCTGCTCTAAGATTTACTTTACTTTCAACTGCAAAGCAGTCCCATTGATCAGATTCATTCATCTGTTACCTTCTTCCTGGGGTTTGCTGGTTTTTAAAGCTAATTCACTGATGGTCAGTCTCCACTTCACAGTCAGCCTGGTGTGCTTTGACTGACCTGTCATATGCTGCCCAAGCCTCTGTGATCCCAATGATAATACTACAGCAACCATACTAGCACAGCAGCTACCAGGCACATCTGCATCATTCATCTACAACTGCCATTTCAGGTTTCCCTCATCTTTTGCCAGCTTCTGAACATGCAGTGATGCAGAAAAGAACTAAATCATTTAAGTGTTACAGAACGAACACTTCACTAAATTGACTGCACTGTTCAGAAGTACAAAAAGACACTTCTCTCTCAAGGGCATTTTCCCCTGATACTATTTGAAATCCCTCTGCTTTACCCTCTAGCTCTGCTCCAATAACTAAAGCTCTCTTTTTGGCCTGCTGACACCTCCTTCATATACACAGAAGTCTTTGAAGGAATTCTGACAACAATTCCATCTTTCTCCTTCATCCCCCAGTTACTGCAACCGTTCAGTTAGCATCATGGCATCAACTCCTTCCTAAACTCCTTATCTGCCTCCCATAATATACGAGGTTATTACATCCCTGCCTGATGCCTTAAATGTGGCCAAATCCAAATTCATTGTCATTTTAATGCCTCTCATAAACCTTTTTATATTTACATTAATAGAAAATTTGGCCAAGCCCATAAAACACATTCAGGCTATAGTACCAGACATTGCTCTCAAGGTGAAGGCTTGAACATTTAAGTATTTTGTACTTACAGTGGGACTAAAGATCAGTGTAATGTGTTTATGATATCCAATAGCAGTGAATGAAACTTGAGGCAGGGTATAGTCATACTGTGATTTAGACAATGTGGAATCCAGAAGCACCATGTAATTCTGTGGGTAAAAAATACACTCAGTCTACAGCAGTTTTGTCTGAGGCAAAATTAGATTTAAGGGCAAAAGTCAATTTAACAGGCTTCAAATCTTCTGAGACACTGGTTACTCCAGCATGAATACAGTACTGTGGCACACCAGAAATAACACTTCAGTGTCCTTAGGGAAAAGAATTTAGGTGAGCTAAGCTAATTATTCATCGATGTTCTTACCTCTCCATCTCGGAGCAGTGGTGGGAAATGGAAAAAAAGGGACAGGCCTAAGTTGACCGTATGAATTGGGTTGTCAAGATTTTCACTCTTGTAGAGCTTCACCTGTGAAGAAGAAAGCACAAACCAGGTATTTGTGAGCCTGCAACACAACAGATATTTCAGACATCCCACGTCTTAAGGGATAAAAGCACTTCAAAAATCGTCATGTGTTTTATAAACAAAAGTTTCAGCAAGCTGAAACACCTGAAATTGGTCTAATCTGGGATGTGAAAAGTCACACAAACATTTTTTTTTACAGAAGTTGAAATAATTTAGGAACAAATGAAGTCTGACATTTTCACCTATCTAGTGCATTAAAAGTAGTCTGTGCTGTGCTTCAACCAGAAGTGAGTAATTCTTTTAAATAATCCCAGCAGTTTCACCAGAATTTGCAGCTGGGGGCTGTTTTTATTTCTCATAGAGAATCGTTTTGCTTGACTCCAATTTCTCTACACTTACTTAACAAGCTAGATATCCTCAAGCTGCAGAATAGGCCTGAAGTCCTCAGCAAATAGTTTGCTCAGAAACTCTCATAATTAAGAGGGTTGTACCATAGTTGTACCATAGTTGCACCACCGTGGCTTCTCCAGAGGACATAATAAGCAAAGTGATGGTTTTTGTGGCCCACTGCAAAGGAGCCTTCTAGGATCAATACCTTCATTTGTAAACCTCTGGATCAGACACTTGCCAAGATTCAGCTCTCCTTGCAGACACAGTCCTATTAAATTCTCACTGATTCTGCCCAGTGCTACCACGGTTGGAGCTCCTATCACAGTTCACCAGAGCATTCCCAGTTGTTTCATCAAGCCCACACAACCAGAAGGGACCAGACTGAGATCACAAAACTACTCCCCTGTGTCTGTATCAAAGCTTAGCACATCTTTCGAAGACAACATTTTCTGCCTTGAAAGCCAGAATACTGATATGCACCCATCAACAGCACTCATGAATTACCTGCAACGCAAGACGCGTGAGACAGGTACAGCCTTGGAAAACTTCCATATAATTAAATTTTGACATCAATTCCTATTTTCTTGGGCTAAACTACAAGGGTCTAAATTTCTCCAGAAAGATGGGAAGCTCGCTCAGTAAGGTAATACATTTTCCCTTCACACCTGCTCTGAGTGTTCAATCCTTTGGATGTCTCCCCAGAAAACCCAATAGCAATGAGATCTTGGCAGGTGAGACACATGACAGACTAGTTTGAAAGGAATCCATGCACTGTAAGTAACATCTCAAGAAAATATTTTAAACCTGTGAACTGGTGCTATAACTCTTATCACACTAACACCTCTTGCAGATACTTCCAGCATTTGCATCCTGATACAAAAGAGGCACAGGTGCTGAGCAAGGTTTTTCAGGTCACAGTGCGGTCTTTTGAATTCTGAAAATTTCAGCTCTACTATTTGTCTTATACTCTCTCTTATAACTGTACTTTTAAGTTCATGTGTCCTATGGTATCACTGTATTCAAGTGTGTCCTATGGTATCACTGTATTCAAGTATCTTCTTGGTAGCAGATGTGCATGTCAAAAATTCCAGGTATTTCACGAATTAATGCAGTTCTCTGATACAAAGGTCTCAATTTACCCCTGGTGTCTTGCTCTCCCTATGGACAGGGCACCCCTAATCAGGAAAGCAGACCTAGAAATGTACAGCCCAACCTCAGAAAGTATTTCTTAAGCATACTCCCATGAAAAATGGAAATATTAAAGCAAACCAGTGAGGAACACTGGAATCTTAATTCTATCTTGATTCAAATTCACCTTCATTAAAGCATCAATCATAATCTGAACTATATGTGTGCTCTGGCTACTGAACAATTTCCAATGACCCTGCAAAAAAAACATTGGGAAATCAATGACAAATACACTTGACGAAGATGAAAGGCTTGAACTTACACATAATGTGGAGAGATATTCAGAAGATGTAATTACATTTCCACTTAAATCAAATTGATTAATTTGCCGGAATGCTATAATATTAACATCATCAATGTCACTGTTCCCAACCTGCAACACAAGACACAGTCATGTTTTTACCTGAAGAGGGACAGCTAACAGAGGACAGTTAGCACAACACAAATATTGCTCATAATTTTAAACAAGAAGTGAATTTTGTTCTATACTAACCACATGGAAATCTGAAGGCTTTTCAATTGCAAGTACTTTTCCTCCAGAGTGCACAGTGCAGTCCACACACAGTGGACTTTTGTGTTTCTAAATTCAAACTCCAATCAGAGCTAAAGAAAGACATTTACTCAAATAATAACTACAGTAACAGACAGGTTACAGTTAGGCCAGGTGCCATATCAGCAGTCTGGTGCCACTGAGGCTGTACATTTTTGCTGCAGGTGTCTTTCAAACACTACTATCTCCTGGAGAAAATGGCAGGCTAGCCAGGATGCTGTTAGTACAAGGTACTGCATACAGCTGTCACTTGCCCTACGTAACCTTCAATGATTTTCTGGAATTTGGGTTGCCATTCTCTTCCCCTTACCAAACAACAAATGCTCTTAGCAAGAAGTCACTAAGGATCTAAAGATTTCTGCCCTTCTGTTCGCTGCAAAGGAGGGCATCCTGGTCAGGCATGTGTCTGAGCTCAAATAACACCCATCTCCCACTGAAAAGTTCTGGACAATTAACAAAGGCTAATTAACCTTTGCTGGACATCAAGAGATAAACACAAGGCTGTAAGGATGGAGGATTTTTTAACAAGATTTCATCCATTTTCAATTCAAAGTTATTATTACATTTTATAAAGAGTTCCTAGTCTGAATGACAATTTCACCTACATTGAGACTACAGGATTTGGACCAAATAATGCATAACAAAATCTATCAATCAATCAATCAATCACTATATACAAAGATAGGATAATATGGCAATTATAACATCCTCAAGTTGCTACTGCTTTGTTCCATATCATAAAGAAATGCTGAAAGGTTTTCTATACATTTATTCTCTTGCTTCTTGGTGTATAGTTTTTGTAACTGTGAAAGAATCTTTTTCACTTGTTTACTCTTTGGGCTTTATCTTACTTCAATTTAAGCTATGGTGCTGCCACACAATATGGGGCCTGTATTTAGGGAGCCAGCTTGCTGAAAACCACTTGTCTAAACATAACTCATTCAGCTACATTGCTGCTGATAGAACAGACATAATGCTTAGACAGATACATTTCATATTTAAGAGATACTACAAAAACAAAACAAAAAAAATACCTCAATTGCCCGATGATGTGGTAAAGCTCTTTCAATGTGATCATTGCCTTCAGCTTTGAGTTGGACATGATACACACAACCAGGCTAAAAGGAACATTCAGATGATAAATCCCAATACTGAATAATACTTCCGCTTTAGAAAACAGTAAGAGAACTTTCTAACACTCCATTTAAGATACATCACCCTAACAGATCTAACTCTATCCAGTTAAAGTTTTCCTTATCTCAGATGAAAATTTAACTCAATAATGCTATTAGGGGTGTTTACTGCCACAGAACTTTCACTAGTTTATTACATTACATTGTTAAAAGAAATCATCTGCTGTGAAGTGCTTTAGCTAGAAAGAAAATACATTAAACAGGATTAAAACATGATCAAATAGAAAGAAAATACATTAAACAGGATTAAAACATGATCAAATACTGCTTTCTACTTCAGTGAATTGCATACTCCATACATAGTGGTCCCATAAATTCAGCTTCCACATTTCCTGCAGAACAATTTACTTCCCATACATGCTGTATAATCAACATCATATATACACCCAATACCCCAGTAAAAATGCACTGTCACAATATTTCATGAGAGAAACTACACGCTTCCCCAAATTCTTTTGACTAAGAAAACTCCCTGCTGTAAGACCTGACCACTGCTTACCACCTGTTAGACATACTCAGTACCTAGACGAGGGGCTTGTGTCACATCACGTGAACTGTTGAGTGTTTGTGGGAGGCCATCACAGTGTGCTGGCACCGAGTCCTGCAGATTTATACTAAAAGGGTTTTTCCCTGCTTTCCTAGAGTGAGTATTCAATACATGATTGTTTCCTAACACAGAGAGAGACTCAAGGGAATCTGAGCTAGCACATGTGATGGGAAAATAGAAATCAGCAGGTAATGAATAAAATATATTTTATTGATCCATTATCACACCAACATAAAAGAAAATGACAGAGTGTTCTAATCCTTACCAGAAGGCCACGTAGCCTGAACTTGCCCTCTTCATCTGTTATTGTGTCTTCTCCATAGATGCTACAATCCTTCTGTCCCACAGCTTCTACTGAGACTCCCTGCTCAGGCTCTCCATTTAAGGAGGAAACTGTGCCGTAACAGCTAGAGGTGTAAAGAGAATCAATTGCTACACACATGCAGGTGCTGTTTTAATACTCATTTTGAAGGCATTTATTGTTTATAACTAATGGGGGAAAAAAAAAAAAAAAGTACTTGATATATTTAACATAGCATGGAGGGGAAAGGAGGAATTCATAATGTGTATGTAAAACTGCTTAAAACATTAGGATTGGTTGCAATTCAAAGCACAACTTTAGGAATCCTAGTCCCTGACCTCCATGAACAGCAGCACTTAGCCTTGAGGGCAAGGAAAGAAAGGATCTTGAAGTCAAATACCTGACTTGGTCTGCCTTCCCTAGACTAGTCCTCTCCTCTCCCACTGGATGTAGCACAAGCCACGTCCAGTGCCAATGACACAGTGTTTTCCTAGCAATGTCTCTCCTTACAGTTCTGCCATCTGGGGCTTAGCCATCTATCCACATCTATGAGAAAAGGCCAAAGAAAGTACTTACACGCAACATAACAAAGTTAAACTGTGCATTCAAAAGTACCCCCCAAACCTTCAGAACAGAGCTGTGCACAGAAAACACATTTTGCATAATGTATCCTGATCCAGTACAGAGCATTCTGCACAGCATTTCAGCTCTACTGACCTGTAAGCTGTCCTGTAACCAGTTATCCGAATTTTAAGATTCTGTCCTTCCTGGACTTCAATCATTTGTGATGATGGTTCAAAGCGAAACTCTTTCATCATGGGTTTAAAATAATACTGCCCTGGGCTCTGCAAAGAGGTTTAAAGCAAGCAGTTTACTGATAGTGACCTAAAAATTCACCAACTCCAAACAGTTGTGTTTCTGCAAGGGCTCCCTAAAGACCTTAAGTTCTCTGTCCCAGCCAACTGGTCAGAAACCGTGAGCAGTGAAAACCAGGGAGCACATTAGACAAGAAACCGATGCAACTCTACTAGGTGATAAAGCCTTAAGAGGGAAAGGAAAATAAAGCCCTGAGCCTTACCACAAGACCTCAAGGACAGGGAAGTGACCAGCTGATAAAGATGTCTGCAATGAAACTATTCAGGCATGTCTACACACGTACAGATCAATAATCTAATTAGATTTCTTTTCTCTAAAGATTCTCAAATGTTCATCAACAAATTGGCTTGTTTCATGTTTACAGACTACAAATTAGTAACTGAGATCAATCAACATCATCTACTACCAGTTGGGAAAAATTCTCTTGCCAGGCTAGATTTCACATCTTTGACTTCCTAAAATTTTAAGTGCTTAAGTGAGTGACCTACATCTCTTGTGGATTACGATTTCAAAGGAGACCAAACATCCACCTGATGTGGATTGAAGAGAGCCAACAGCAACCCTACTTTGGAGGGCAAAATACCACAGCATTGCACAAGCAGACATATTCAGAATTATGTCAACTTACCAGATTGGAAAAAGTCAGCATGCCATTATCCTGTGTAAGGAGGTTGGATCGAAATACCCCTCCACTGAGAGACAAGAGAACTCCAGCAAGAGCCTGGTCATCCTCTGATTTGATCTATTTTTGAAAAAACAATAGTTTTAAGTGTAAGTGAGGTTTGCTTTACAAAGAATGGTTCAATTCAGAAGCTCCTTACAGACTGCACAGATGTGCTGGCTCTGAGCTGTAAGCAGAAGGGAATGCACCCCATCTGTAGTGTGTCCCCTCTTGCGAGACTGCAGGGCTACAGGAGTTTGTGCTCTCAACACTGGGACAATCACAGCCACACACGGCATGTGTCACCAGGACAGTCATTCTATAGTACATGCTGGAGGCCAGAACAAAGTATCCCAAAGACTAAAACCTGGCACTAGTTGGACCAGACTGTACGTAAAAGGTCACCTTGAGATCCAACTCCACACAAGCAAATGAAGCCAGTCTTTTGGACAGCAGGCTCTAGCTTTCACTCTATAAACTCTGCAAAATATTGCAAATCTGCTTGTTAAGTCATGATGTACAACTAAGCTCATCCACTGAGATTTGTTTTCCCATGACAAAATTATCCTCAAATCTCAAACCCATTTGTGTTTGGCTGGGACACGAGTTACCTTTTTTGCCCATCTAGCTCTAACTGTGCATACTATTCATTCAAAACCCCAAGTCTTTAGAACGTTACCTCAAACGTCACCCCAGCAAGAGCAAAAGCTTTGAAGTCCCCAACTGTTCCTTCCACTGCAGTCAAAACAAAGCCTTCTTTCTGAGCAGTAACTGTATACTCCAAGTCACTGTGGAGTGGCCCAACACTTCAAATAAAAGGAAAGAACCCATTTTAAAAAAAGCACTTGGCTATCACACACAGGTTAAGTCACTACTGTGCTTTAACTAAAGAATCCAAAACATCAAAACAAATCTGTTAATTACCTGTAAGCACCTTTGTCATCAGTGAAAACTGTGATGAGTGGGGAAGTCACTCCCTTTTCACCAATGACTATCTCAACACCTTCCAATTCAGGATGAATTCGCCCTTCCAGAAATAAGCCTGCTTTGCCATGAATCTCTATCAGCTTGCCAGGACAACTCTCTTGGTCATTGCGAAGGGGATTTAAGACAAACAAGAAAGTCAAAAATACACTCACCATTCTGTCTTACAGCAAGAGTTTAACTACTTCCAAAGCAATCAGTTGATGTTCTTTTAAATAAGAGATCAGCCTACACAATATATGGCCTCTCAACACATCTTTAAATACCTGAACGTTCACAAAATCAGTAACTAAATTCCAAAGCTATAATCTCATCTCCAAACCAAACACTCTGGATTTGAGGATTCATTAAGTTTAATACACCACAGCCACATGGAGAAGATTGCAACAATATTCCCTTCTAGCTGATACTACACTGAACTTTGAAAAATATTTTTGAGATCAAATTCAGGTCAGCATGTCATGTTTAGTGATGCAAGCAAAATCTTATTTCCCTCCCTCCAATGTATTTAAAATGTGCACAGCAAAGAGGCACATAGAAAGGGCTACCTAACATTTTCTAGTGATTTCAAACAAAGTGTGTTCACTTGAGAACCTGAAAGCAAGATGGACACTGGTTTAACAAGTAGCATCAACTGACTAATGATAACCCTGACAATTCTAAAGTTTACTTTTTTGTGAATATTTTTATTATTGTAATCTACTACAAAGAGAACTAAACAGAAACATGAATTTGTAACAAACTCAAAACACAAACCTTGCTTTTGCACAACTCTTTTCCTAGATGAGAGTGCTGTGAACAATTCTGAGAATCTGGTGTAATATCCAGAAATCCAGCCCTTCCTCTTGTGCCAGGTGGTCTATCAGCACTTGGAAGCATATTCTGCTGATAAAAACTGTCCTTGCACCCTCTACCAAGTGCCCATGCTTCCAAATTCCAGAGTGGAATTGGCCCAAAGAAACAGCTGCAACTGAAACTTTCCTAATATTACCTTCGAAAGGCAATTCATGTTTATCGATAAGGATACATTTCTGCCTTAAAAATCTACTCCTTTTAAACTAGATTTTCTTATATTTACCTCCACTAACAACTGTTTCCACATAAGGTGGGTAGAAAAGCAGCTCTTTTGATGATGGTGTCACAGTAATTTTCTCTCCAGACCTGTAAAACGCAAATAAGATACAATTAGAAAAGATGTAATTAGCAGCTCTCAAGTAGAACAGAGTACTGCATATTGACCCAAGAATCCATCTATATACCCCAAGGAAAAAGTATCAACAATAACCTAAACACAAGTCATATAACGTGGTACTAGCTTCCATTTAGCTGACAGTTGACAAGAACTGGCACAGGCACCCAGAGAACAGCTTTTTCTTATATGGAATATATCACTATTGTGTTTGGTGGAAACACCAAACAACAGTATAAAGAATACACCTCGTCCACTGGAGTTTGGTATTACCTTGCCCAGTAGGAAAATTCATATAAGAATGGTCCTTGGAGTTCTTCCACCATTTCTTGCACTGGTGGCTTTGTTCCTTCCTCCTCTTGACCCTTCTTTTCTCTCTCCTGTCGACGGGTCTCAATTTCTGCCAGCTGCTGCTCCCTACGTAACTCCTGTACAGATTTCAGGGGCCCTAAAACTAGGGCAGGTTCACTGTCAATGGACGACCTGACAATGTGAAGTAGAAAACAAAATCATCTCCTTTCGTATGGAGAGAGAAGAGCTTGTTATATCTGTTAATTACTGCCTTTATACCACAGTAAAGAAGTCCCAGGATTTTTTCTTTTCATTCCATTGCTTTTTAATTCTGATGTTTATTCATTCCAAGTGTAACTACAACTTTTAACCTCCATATCAGTTACTACTAGAAAGACTCGTTCATAGGGACTACAGGTAACTTACCTGGCCTAGAAGGAAAAAACCTACTTACAACTCTCACTAATTCTGCCCCATGCTATAACTATTCAGGAAGTTACAGCCCTGTTGCCTCCTCCTCACCCCTGCTGTGCCTCAGCATCCCACTGCAGAGCCAGTGGCACATGCCTACACATCATGCACTTTGCAGAGTCCAGCATCTTAGCTTAGCTTATGGTAAGTAGAGTCTTGATTTTGCACCAAGTATTGGACACCAGCTCTGCTTTAAGGGCAATAACCTCCCACAGAAGCACTAACGAGCCAGCAGGAGTGGTAAATTCTGAGCCAAAGGACCAGTTTGCAAATGTTTCTTTATCAAAGCCCTAAGCTAAAAGAGAAGAAAGGCTGAAATTCCAAACCTGAGAGCAAGTTTAATACAGAAGAGTTATACAAAATAAACAAAAAGCCTTGTAAACTCACTTTTCAGCGCTAGGAACTTTCCCTCAGAACCCACCTCTCAGGAGCATACAAGGAGAAAATAAATAAATAGCTGGCAATTCCCTGGAAAAGTTCTGTTCTAACGTATCTTCCCTATACATTTCAACTATCCAGCTATCTTGTCACTGTCCACTGACTGAATCACTCGGTAAGTTTAATCAAGTTGTTTAGATCCACTCAGAACAATGTGTCTTGTTTCACTTTCCCTGATCTTACATCCTCTCTTTCCTAGCAGTTTCTTTTAGTCTTCAACCATCCTTTGTATCTTATCTTCTGTCTCTTCTACAATAGTCTGAAAACTGTTGCAGAACACTGTAAAATTCTCCATGAGGAATGAACTGAAATGATCATGATTACTTTTCCTACAACTGCTTTAGATTATCGGGATAGTTCTGTCTCCTGCCTCAGTCTTCACCTATATTCTAGTTTGTCTAAGAGAAACAGATACTGTTGGTCTATCACACGAAGTTTCATAAAGGCTTTAAATTCTTTCTCTGCGGTCCAGAGACAATACAGAAACATGTAAAAAAAAAAAGTCTTAAAACCTATGAAAAAACTGTACGGACACACACAGAGTCTCATGATACCAATAATAAATTACTATGGCCTCATTTTTCAAACATAACAAGCCCTCATCAAAAATTCTTAAGAATCAGCTTTATTTTTGGTTGGGGTTGCTCGGGGTTTTTGATGAACTGAAGGTTAACAGGCCTCTGCCATGGATCTGGCTTCTCACACTGTCTACAAAAACATGGTAACTTCAGAAACTGCAGTTAATTAGAAGAGACTGAGCTGAAAAATAAAATCACTGAACAGAATTGTTCTGTTCTAATTCAAACCAGGACATTAAACATAGACTTGTGGAAACAACTGGCTTGCTTTTAAATCCAGAACTGTTCCTTTTATGTTGATGGTATTTCACAAACTGGGCTTTAGCTGAAAAGCTTCAGACAGGCTTGAACAGAGACTGTCTGTGGCAACTGAGCTGCCTTCAAAGCCCTTCCCAAAAGTCTCAAACAACCCAACCAGCCTAGAAGGTCAGTATAATATTCCCTTCCTCACTAAGTTGTTTTTAAAATCCTAATGGCTCTCTGCTGCCTCAATGATTCTCTTCCAGCTGCTGTAGTTGCCCTGTAGTTGCAGCTATAGGTTCACTAAACTCAGGCAACTTGAGGCAATGTTCCATAGGTGATTTTTCTGTGAAAAGATGTTTTCTACACTCAGAAAAAGTTCAAGAACCCATAATCTAGAACAAGTGGACATCATCAGAGCATTAATACAGCACTCATCACTATCAGACACTTCCAGGCAGATAGGGCACCTCACACAATTAAAGCTGTTCACAAATCAGTGCTCCCTAGTGAGCTGTCTGTTCAGCTAAACATAAACCGATGCATTAGTGTGCAATCACTCTGCATGGTTTTCCTTTTATGACCCTCTTCACACCAGTAACAATGCTCTGAAGCAGCAAATTCTCATTCTGAGGAAACAAAAATGGAAAAAAATAGATCACAGTGCTAAAGAGCTCAAACCTCAGCTAAAACATTTTTGAATTTTCAGTTCACTGAAGTGTGTAACACCTCACAAAATCACTCTTTTTTACCATGCCACACAAATAGAAAGGGGCTATACTGAAATGAAGTGACAATACTCAAAACAAGGCCTGGGAATTACTTATCTATCCACAGAGACCTCAAAGCTCAGCTTAGCATAAAAACCTCTTGCAGTCCAGAGTAGGATGCCATCCCGTTAGAAAGCAGCCACTGTGGTATTAAAACCAGAGTAAAACTTTATGAGAGATGTCTTATTCTTGCACTTTTTATATTCCTGAGATTTCTTTGTCTTACTTAATGGTAACAGTCACATCCATCAGTTTATCTGTTACAATCGTGCCAAGGACATGGTGTCGAACTGCAGTGAGCGTCAGTATACTGGGAGAGGACCTGTAAATCAAAGTAAGAGAGAGATGAATTCAAGGTCCCCCTCCTAAAGAAAATAGGCAAATCCTAGTTAGCAGTTTGTGCTCCCATCCCCGAGTCTGAAGTGTCTTATAAAAGACAATATACAAATTAGTCAGCAAGGCTGTATTGCTGAGATGACAGCATCTTGGAAAGGGAGCACTGTCCAGCTCTGAACCCCAAACCACTGCACGACGTTGGCTAAATCAATTCCTTCCTTTGTGCCTCCTGCTTCCTTTCAAGCTAAAGCTGATTTGATTGATTCCATGTGTACAATTCCTTTACACACAGCAGAAGGACACTCAGAAGTTTGTCATATTAGACCCAGCTCACCAAGAAGTGTGAAGTCTAATGGTGCTTTGCTGCCAAGAGAGGGTTTCTCCTTCTACTCATTCACTCACTTTGAGCTGGCTCTCATGTTTAACATATCTCTCTTTGAAGTGCTTTTAACTCACTAAGCCAGCGGGGAAGAATCAAATTTTAATGATGAATTTGTTTTCTGCCATGTACATGAATAAGAAGTAGTCTGGGAGCAGAAATCCTCTTTTTGGATGCCAAGAGCCATTAAACACATTGCCAGCCCATAACCTATAGATAACTAGTAAAACATGGCTGACTTAGGAAGATCACCTTAACTTGTGATTAGGGTGAATATTTATTCGGTTTGAAAAAACTGGCATGAACAGAATTAAATCACCACACAGTCATGGCACTAGGGATGTACAATGGTGGTATTATGCCTCTTGGTAAACTTACTATCCTATCTTTTGCATGTCAACTCTCAAAAGCAATCAGGTTTCCACTAGAGTACCTCTCCTTTGTTACAAAGCAAAACCAACGTTAAACAGACAGAAGGCTGACAAAATGATCTCTTTAAAGTAGCAAAACCATCTTTAAAGCCTACCATTAGTTGGTTGGGTTTTTTTTCCAAGACTAGAAAGGGCCAAAGAACACATCTGGTACACTTTGCTAAAGCTTCCCTCTATTGGTTAGAGACAGTCACAGCAACACATCCTGAATTGCTGAAGAAAGCAGCTGCAGCAGAAGGAAGTATTATGAAAGCACACTCATAGGCATGAGATCAAAACCAGATTTCGCTCTTACGTGTCATAAGTGTAATACTCATGTTCGAACTGGTGGCAGGAACGTGGGGTCACTTCATACACACCTGTAAAAACATTAAGTCAAAGAGTGATCCACTGGGGGGAAAAAAAAAAATATCAAGCTTACTGTGTTGGTTGAATTCTCAAACCACACGAGACCTGAGATATACAACAATTACCAAGTTTGACTACGTTGCCTTTCACATAGACACTTGTAAATTAATTTACTTCTGTTCAGTCACAGATCACCGCAGAAAGCTGTGCAGAGTTTCTCATGTACACGGATACAAAACACAATTAGGCATCACTACAGATAAACATAATTACAAACACAACAAACCAAACAAGCTCAGAAGTGGCCTGTTATGGTCCCAAAGCTGATACCTTTGACTGACTGTAGAACCACTGTGTTACTGTATTGTGAACGAGACCACTGGCTCTACCGGTGAAATGTTCAAAGCTGAAAACTGAATCAAAACTAAATACACGTGGTAACTGTTTCGCTAAGGGGCCATAACAGAGAATTATCTCTAAGGTATTAATAGGAGAAAAAAAAAAAAAATTCTTTTTTCCTGTTACAAGCAACCCTGTGGTACTTTTAACAGCTATCCCTCAAGAATTCTGTGTTGAAATGAAACTTCTATTTGTCACTCACATTCTAATGAATAACATTCATCAGAACAATTAGAGTCATGAGTTTATTTTAACATGTCAAAGATCAAAGCCCTTCACCAAGTCAAAAAAAAAAATTTACTTCTGGAATCTAGAGTTAGGTGAAGGACTAAACAGTAGGAGAATTCTAAAAACTTAGAACAGAGTATTTCTATACACATGGGAATAAAACAATGCCTCTCAGAATCACACAGTTTTTTGCTGTTGGTTTGTTTGTTTGTTTTTTTAATTTGCAGCAGTATTAGTTGACTCATTCTTTTTTTATGTTTTTTTAAGCAAACGTTTTAGAGTAGTTACCTGGCTTTGAAAGACAGAATCTATTAACTCCTTTGGACAGGTTATAAACACCAACGTTCTCTGGTCCATTGCCATCCTGATAAAATTCCTGTGAAGCCACAACACGATTCATTATTAGTAACTACCAAAAGACAAAATGAAAACACTATTTGCCTAAAGATACATTAATGCTTCTCTTTTATAGCAACTAACAACATAACAGCGTAAGACCATTTTACCAAATCTGACTAATCTCAGAGCATTCTAAACATCAACACTGCTGATATGACTCCCTAGAGACATGAGAAAGCCTTGATTCCAAGCATAATCCAACCTACCTACACAAGTTCATTAAAAAAATAAAAAAAACATTTGTTGCCTACATACCAGTGTAATTGCATGAGAAAGAGAACACCTCAGCATATATCCCGTCTGCCTGAATTCTACTCCCAAAACATCTTCCTCCATGACTTCCAACTCCAAAGACTTATTCTTCCAGCACCAGTCTTCATGTGCAATGCTTACTAGAATACACACCACGCAAAGAAAAGCATTTTAGTAACATAAAGATGTGACAATAAGGGTAGGTTTGTGTTAAGCTTGTATCACTCTAACTTCCCTGACAGTAACTTTCAAAGCCAGATATACAACAATGACTGTGGTAACAGACCTGGCTCAAAGCACTGCAGCACCACCAGGAACACAGCACATCTTGTAACAGAAAAGCTATTATAACATGGAATAATGAAGTCTGGTCACCCTGGAAAGTTCTGCAATGTGCACTACCATTGCAATAGTCAAGGAAGCCTAGAGGACATCAGAATCTAACTCCTATTTCACCTGGAGAAAAGATGTTCTGGCTCATGTATAAAATGAGCAATCTGTATATACTCCTTCTATACCTTTTCCTGGAAAAACAATTTCTTTTCATAGTAGGCCAAGGCAGTCTGGCCAAAACACATACTGCTCTTAGGAGATACACTCTGGGAGCAGAGGAACTGGGTTGTGCCTCCGTTCTTAAGCTTGCGACAAAGCCCTTTTTCCTCACACCAGCCACACAGCCCCTAAAACTTAGTGGAGCAGTTACTTGTAAGCTGACAAAAGGGTTAAACATACAAGATCAAAAAAAGTTGATGCACTGTTGTATAGTATTTTTCCAGATTCTCTCAAGTTTCAGGACTAGTTCCATGTTGCTAAGTGACAAATTTAGCTACTAAGGTAACTCTTCAAGCAGTTCCCCATAATCCTACCTTTGTATTTGCCAGGAAGCACATTTTCAAACGTGAAGGCCACGGAGTCCACATTTCCAGAGAGCTGAAGGTTGCGTTTTTCACCCTGGCGGCTCACAGACTGTAATGTCACCATCAGATCACCACAAGCATCTGTACAGAAAAGACATCAGAACATGAGACTGCTTTCTGCCTTGTCAGGCTTGGCCTCCATAGCCCTCACTCCAAACATGCTTCATGTGTACTAACATTAAAATGATCACTGTCTTCCAATAGAGAACATTTCCAATTAAAACTCTTATTTCTTAAGCACATTTACCAGTGCTTCTTTGCGTTCTTCAGGAAGTTTGAGACTGTTAATCATACTCTTCTATCTAATGGCAAGTAACAACCGGAGACCAGCATCAAATCCCTGGGTCCCCCTCATTCTGTGGAGACTACAGCACCCAATAAACACCTGAGAGAACACAAAGTAGTAGAGAGGATTCAGAGAGGAAAAAGGAAGGGGTGAAAATGACAAAAGTCAATCATCACCTGCTGAAATCAGTGGGTAATCAAGGAAAATAGCAGGAGAGAGGAACCTTAGACTAAAATACAAAGAGCTTATGAAAGAGAATAGAGATTGCAAGCTTCTGACAACAGCTTGAGCCTCTATCCTACAGGCTTTTACATGTACTGCCTTTTTTTTTTTTTTTTAAATATCTTTTTAACCTCCAGTACTTCTCTGATTGATGTACAGTATCCCTAGCATCAGCCAAAAGCATTTCCTTCCACAATTGACCCATCTTCTGAGGAAGGCAAAGAGGTTAGAATTCCTTTCTTATGAAGGAATACTTGCTTTTTCCTAGCATGTATTAAAAATAGGTACATAATTTTACTTTATTAAGGTACCTTATTAGGCTGTAAGGTCTTCTGAAAAAAGAGCTGTTTTATCTATGTGCTAGAAGTTAAATTTACTCATCTGCTGATAGGGCTAACCACAGCAAGTGTTTTGATTAAACAGTACTGATTCACACATGCAGTGCTAAAGTCCACTGTTCCCATTTCCACTCGGCTTTCAAAACTGGCTTACCTAAACAAGAGATCTTCCCTGAGACAGATGCTAAAAACTGAGAGAAGGTCACATCCATTACTGGTCTGTCCGTAACAGTAACGGAGAACATTTTGGGTTTCAAAGCCAATCCTGCTCTGGTCTCAGCCTCTGGAATAATTACCTGTAGAGTATATGACATCAAGACATCACTAGCTTTCAGATACCAGACACACTCTATTGAATTCATCAACTCACCAGAAATTAGAAACTGGAAACGTACTGCAAATCCTAGGCAAAGCAAAACCAGCCTCCCAAATACTCTTCAAAATTCTGTGTTAAAAATTATCAAAGAACTTCAATAAAACTGAGCTAAAAATCCTCCAAACAGATCAGTTTCTAAAGTCTGAGTGAATTTCATTTCAGGATGTACTGCTGTTTCTACATTAGGCTAATTCATTATCTGTGAGGACAGTTAAGAGGCCTCAGAACCGTGCACTTCCTTAACTTCCAGCCTACATTATCTCCCACAGTACAAAACTGTGCAAAAAGTGGTTGTGCTACAGGTTCTGCTGCGGCCTATCATCTCAAGACCCACATAGGCACCTGAGAAAGACACACATTACACGTCTCACTCACAAGTTAATAGATTACAATAAGAAGTGATCTAAGGGACATCAAAACTAAGAGGAGAGAGAAGGAAGAAATTTCATCCCCAATGGTCTGATCTGCTTTTAAAAGTAATTCTTTAAACAGTGCAAACAGGAGAAAAGAACCAGGAAAATCTAAATTCAACTTTTCAGGTTTAGAAAGTAAATGTTTAAAATCTTCTAAAACCTCATGACAGCACTTTAATGAAGAAATGGAAGCTCATTCTCACCTGAACATTGTATGTACCCGATTTTGCCTTAAAACAAAACGCTCCATGAGAGTCAGTTTCTGTTGTAACCAGTGATGTTTTGTCCTTGTCTTGAGGCATCATGGTTACCTTGTATTTGCTCATCTGTTTGACTGTGTCAGGGAAACGAGACACTGAGATCCGGCCACACACACTGAATCTGTTAAATAAAAGCCAGCCATCAGACTAATTATCTTGATTTGACAAAGATCATTAAAAAATACTTGTGTTAAAGCTACCTTAAGAAGTGAACCTCACTATTGGAATGGATTTCTCCTCAAAGTTTTAATATCAAAGAGATACCATAAGCAAACACAGTGAAGCAAGTGCAAACTCATGTGTGATTAATGGGATCTTTTTCTCTTACAATGAAGTCACCATGATGCTATGTTACATTTTTATTTGCAAACAACTTTCTTTGCTCTTTCCCACACCCAGCCCAAGCCTTTTTTCTTTTTTTTTTTTGTGTCTTAGCATCTTCCTTTGCAAGGGAGGTGTTATTAAGATAGTGTTTTAAAACTTAACTAGTATCGAGCGAAATAGGGGATAAAACATGACCCTGCGCACATGCTGTCACATTTATCTTGCATTTCTCAAACATCATTTAGCTTCTGACAACTGTCTGCAAGTCTGGGTATCACATGGGAAAGGATACCCATGTCCAAGACCCCGTCCACATATCAAATTACAATTTCATCACAACACCAGTACTTACCCTGTCGCAATGATGTTTGCTAGCTGAGGTGTATTTGGTGCAATCTTCACAGTAATAGTATCAAAGAACAGATGCTCTTTCTTGGCATGAATTGTGTATGTACCTGTTGTTATGTTCTCAAGGCGGAAAGAGCCATCGGATTTTGTTTTTACTGTAACAAATAATGAGAAGAGTTAAAAAGCAGAGCATGTGTTGACTGTCTATCCTTATGTGTCAAAAGAGACAGAAGGCATATGCTGCTTTAGGCTATTTTCAATTTACACTGCACAACAAAGCAGCAGTATTATGCTTTCTTCCTAGGCTAACCTTAATTTTTGTATTTCGAAGCACAATTTGGCATATGGTCGAAAGAAAACAGGAAATTTTCAACAACAAAACAAAAAAACACCTAATACTCTCATCTAAGCCAGAAAACACCAAATTAATCAACTGCATGAAAAACAATTCAATATTTAATTTAATAAATTGCAAGAGAAGTGATATATTATCCTAAAGGGTTAATTCCATCTCATACACCAGTCCTGTACTTGAGCTTAATAAAGGCTTCCCTGTAGCAACAGAAACCAAGACCACTTCATACCTTTAATCTGATTGTTCAGAGTCACAGTGGCATCAGCAACTCCTTCTCCTTCAGGACCATTCAACACTCTGCCTGTGACAGAGAAACCCATCACGTGGAAAACAGGCTAAAATGAGAAAAAAGCTAACATTAGTCTTTGCTCAGTAAAAGCAAACACACATCTACAGCAATCAACACCGATTGTTTTCCCCACACACATCTAAAGGAAATTTATTTCCAGCTTTAGAAAGAAAATGTACCAGGATAATCACAATGCAAGTACGTATCAATCTCCAGGCACACTCTTCCCCTAAGCATAGGAACGGATTCTCAATTTATCTGCATCAGTACAGTTCAGAATGCCCAGATCAGAAGGTGCTCTGAAAACCAGACAAACCAGAGGCCCTTCTCCAGCGACCTGACAATCTGACTGAGAAAACTGAAGCAACTTGAAAGATTTCTCCCTGTTAGCAACATGGACATGAAACTGAACACAGTAGATAGCTTTTCCCTATTTTGTTTCTTCCCGGTAAAAGGGACTGAATTGTAGGAATACAGCAGGATGCTGGACAGTCATCCACCTGCTGTGCAAAAGGGTATGCATAACAGATCAAACTTCTCACAAAGAAGTCTTCCCCATAATACACCAGCTTTCTGCTAAAATCAGTTATGCTTTTACAGGAATGAATGGCACAAAAAGATCATTTTCTCCGAATGCCTTACCTCAATCTGTAAACTGTCATGCTCTACAAGGAAGTCCAATCTAGATGGTGCAACATCGAAGGTAATTCTCTCTCCCCTGTAGAATGGTATCTGAAAGAAAACACATCACTTTGACTCCTAAGAAGCTATGATCACAGAGTGGTTTTCCTTTACCATTTCCCATGTCCTTATCAGCATCAGCCACCTCTATGAAGGGCCAAATGGCCTGCAAGCTTCCTGAAAAAGGTAACTCAAAGATGGAGACAAGAAAAATAGCTGTATTTCAAGAGTGATGGACATCACATGAGACCATCCAAAGAGACAGAAACATAACCCTCTACTCGGAATACAGCAAAGGTACTTGGATGTGCAAGAGCTTACAGAGAGGAGATTATATGATTGCTAGAAGGGTTAAAGGAATGGGAGAAGTTTGAATCCCACTTCTAGAGCACGCAGACTGAGAATGCAGGACCATCACTCGAGGAGGTGCACAGACAATTGTGCTCCCATACTACCCAAGAATAAGCAAAAAGACAAATGGGCAAAAAAGAAAACAGAGAACTTAAAGGTGGCTGTAGCCAACTGAAAGTTTCTGTCTCCAGCAGCCTGTAGGTGGTGTTGTGTGACCGGGCAATGTATTCAGGTAATTCAGAGCCTGATTTGCAAGTAAGTCCTTTGTCAGAAGCCACACCACAGAGCCCTATCACAGCAACTTACTTCACTGTAATATACTTTAGGTTGGAGGTTTCTATTCAAATTATTTCATCCAATTAAAAATATTTCAACTATTTCTATTTTAACAGCTACAAAGTTATGCATGATGTATTTTAAATGAAAGCTAACAATCCAACAAATAGACAAGAAATGAACTTTCTAGCTACCTACCACAGTGTACTTCCCACTTGGCAGAGAAAGAAAGCTGAAAGATCCATCCTCTTTTGACACAACATTGCACAAATAGGATAGAGACTCATCTCTTGACTGGAATCCATCCACGGGAGAAATATTGCAGCCCACAACATCCTGTGGAAGTAAATGCAATACAACTTTTTTTCTCATGGGACAACAAAGAAAACAATTTCAGGGGGGATGTAGAAGTGTTCAAAATACTAAACTGTGAATGAAGGATTGGAAGTACAAAACCATTCTAGAGGAAAAGTTTGATAGCATGGCTTCAAATTCATGCACAGGTAAGATGAAAATAATCAGCTCTAAAGTAACAGGACAGAAAGCTGAGAAATTCAACATCTCCCAGTACCCCAGAACTTCACAGCATATCTTAACAATAACTGACTTCAGTTCTGTGGACAAGGCTAATATTACAGAACAGAACTCTACTCTATGGAATAAATTACAGTACATGACCACATGCTTCACACTCATTTCATATTGCACTTTTAAAGTGGCAATAGAAGCTGTTGAACTTGGTCTTCACATGGAAAAGGGCAAAAAGCAATTAAGACCTCATGCCAAAGTCAAATTACAGCTCTCGCACAGTGAATTTCAGGATTTATCTGGCAACATCTTCTGTCTTGTGCCAAAAGCTGGTTTTCACCATGCAGAAGTGTCATCCTTATGAGGGAACACATTTACTAAACAACACTTAACATGCAAAAAGGTGTTAACTGGGAAAATTAAGACTGTAGCCCTGAATATACAGATCAATAACACGTGCTTGTTGCCTGCTTCAGTTCAGGTCTTAGTTTTCTATGCCCTTGAACAGCCTGATTGTTGAGGAACCCGGTTGTTTGAAAACAAAAATGCAGAGTTCAAAAGAGCTGAAATTAAAAGAATTTTCTTATTTCTTGTATCCCAAAAATATGTAGACCCTAAACCTCAATTTTGCCAGCATTTAAACAGACGGCTATTGTGTTACACATCTGAGTAATTCCATGGAGGTCATGTGAAAACTCAGCATGTACACAAATGCTGCAATACAAGGGCCTTGTTGGAAAAAACATCAAACTAAAAAAAACAAAACCAAAAAAAAAACATCTTGAGGGGTTGTACAGTTTCTCTTTTCTGTAAGCCAAACTCAATAAAGGACAGAGATGAGTATTAGTGCAATGTGAACCTAGAAGCTATTTAGCTGCTGCTTATTTATGTCTATAATCATATTGAAAAGCTTCAGATACACCATTACCTCTTTAGTGACCGAAGAAGAGAAAAGGAGGAACATGACCCCTTTCATTGGTTCTCCATCACTCCTTACTGACCCAGAAACATTGTAGCCTGCAACAATCAGCGGGCTAGCAGCATAGGCATTAGAACTTGTCACCCGTACCACTGTGTTTGACTGAAATACAGAAACATAAATGTTTTCATCAAAAGTAGGCATTAGGTCTCATTTGCAGCACCTCAATATAATCAGAAACTGTATATTCAACAACAGAAAAGAGGGCAGAGCAGCAGTACTCAAAGAGGGTCCACAAGCTATTCAAAACACAAAATCATTAAAGGAAAGATACTTTGCAAAACAGTATTTTTCCTGTTTTACTGATTTAGGAATTGGTCAGGATCTCAGAGCTCCTCAGAAAGCGAGCTGCCTGAGAGGGAAGGATTAGAGCATCTGTTACAATATTCAAGGTTCTGTAAAATGTACATGATTAAAAGACTGCAAACAAGAACTCATTTGCCAGTCCTTCCCTGGTTGGCTTCTCTATCCCCAAACTCAGCCTACACAAGGCACTTTCTTGACTACCTAAATTAAATTTATGAAAATTCCATTAACCTCGTCGATTCACAAAAACCCCTCCTCACATCAGTTGATCAAGACAAGGTCTAGCAGATCCACCCTCACTAAACAGGTAAACCAGAACTTCTGTAGGCTCTAACCTCTTTCAACATCCAGGTAGGATGAGATGCAAAGATTTCATATTCACCAGGAAGCACTTTAAAGAAAGCAAACCTGTAAGGCAAGAAAGGGGTTACATCTCTTCAGAAATAGTCACAAACATTTGTTTACAGAAAAACAATTCAGACTCCATGCACATATTAAAAAAAAAATACTTCAGAACAACTATAATCACAGTCAATATGGCAGAATTGAAAGAAACTTGTGTAATTGAACAGATGAATTAAGTATGCACCACCCACACTCACTTTCCTCCAGACTGTGTAATAGTTGCTTGTATGTTTATGTCACTGCCAGCATTTCTCAGTACAACCTGGACTCCAGCAGGACCTAACGTCTGACCTTTGCTGAGAACCTGTCAAAATGAAAACAAACCAGAGTATAAATGGATAAAAATAACTTGCAGAGCTGAAGTAAATGTTTTTATGAAGGCAGAATTAACATAAGTCAGAATAAATAAAGGAGTCTAACCTTTCCATTCACAGAAAACCCTGTGAACACAAAGTTAATATCACCTCCCTTTGTGCATATGTCATTAATGCCATCCACATGGATGTCTACGCTGGTTGGTTCTGGAGGGGAAGAACAATGAAACAGTGTGGTAGTTAGTGAGAGAGCAATCATGAGGAAATTCTACTGTAGCTTTACAAAACTCTTACAGAAGTGCATTAATTCAAGAACACAAGTGTAGCTCTGACAGTCTTGCCTCAGCAAAGTTAAAGCACCCACAAATCCTGATGTGGAAAATCCTCTTTTCCCCTCCCACTGCAGCCATTTCTGTCAAAACCCCGCATTGCTTCAAATCGGTTCATGGGCTAATTTGTCAGTGTCTACCTTATAGCTTTATTTTTCTCAGATACAGCAAGTAGATTTTAGTCATTATAACCACACAGTAGGGCTTATCTCTTTTGAAAAGCACCTGATTTTCTCTGCCAGCTGCAAGTTAGAGATAGTTAAGTGCCACACTGCAGATACGCTGTCCTAATGTAAGACATAGAAGCACTTACCAAAACTCCACCCTAGGGGAGGCTCAATTTTGAGAATGAAATCCCCCTAAAAAGAGAAAAGCAGCAACTTGTCTTCACTGATCTAAATTCAATTTAGCTAAAGCATGAAAAAAAAAAACAACCCAACTTCAGAACAAAAGCATTATACTGCAGAGAGTTAACACAAGACTCAAGTGTCCTATTCTCCTTTCCTCCTACCTAAAATACTCTGTTCAAAGAACCAGCAATATCTACCCAGGCAGGCTGGAATTCTGGGCTCATATCCAGCCAGCTAAGAGCAAAAATTAAGTATCATCACGTTCACACTGCTTCCAGGCCAAACCTGGGTAACGTTCAAACAGCTCAGCCTTAGACAGTGTTCAAATCCGTCTCTACCTGTCCCAACAGATGTGCTCAAAATCAGCCTTTAGTGTTTCCTCCCTTTTGCCCAAACATGGGATAACAAAATTTAAATCCTATTAAAAGCTCTGCACCGAAAGGGCACTAATCTACAGAGTTCCTCTTTAAATCAGCAGGCACCACACATATTCTTAAGTTCATCCATGGAAAGGCTTAAAGATTTAAGAATGAAATCACTGAGATCAGGAAGCATCTTACACTCTTAGATTGGGAAGGGAAGGATCCATTTGGCAGTTGGACTAGATGACCTTTAAAGGTCCCTTCCAACCCAAACCATTCTATGATTCTGTTTCTGATCCTGTTTCTGATCCCCAAGTTAACTAGCTCTTTAAAAGTGTAAACCACACTATCTGAGGGCAGCATGTATTTAATTTGAATATAAACATCTTTCCTGTCTAAACAGATCATCAAAATTCTGATACATTTTGAGCTTCCTGGATCATTATCTTCTTAAGACATTTTTAATATCTGCAATTAATCGTTCAAGCCGCTTTCAATTCAGTCATATCAAAACACATTCTAACACTGATTTAATTTCTATTGGTATATAAAGCCTTATCTATACTCCGTAGAAACCTGGACTTTTTGTGTAGTATTTGTACAGCTGCTAGCAGCTGGTTATTGGCAGTAACTCAGGCTCCCGCTGCCGCAGTCATTCACGTAAATAGCACAAACACCACCACTGCTAAAGTTACCTGGCTTTTCTCGTGATACTACTCAGCACTGAGAAATAAAATAGGTGCATTACAAAAAGAAAGAGCAAAAAGTTTGATCCAAAACAAACTAAACTACGTCCTGATTCAAATGTTTCACGGGTGGGTGTTCTGACATCTAGTCTGCTGCAAGATGAGAACGTGGAGGCAGCTCCTACCTCCAGCATAGTGGCAGCACTAGTGTTTTAGATTCTTACCTTATCATAGAGGGGAATCATGAAATACCCATTGTTTGGAGCACAATCTGTTTGGTATTTCAGAGTACCATGTTTCGTATATAACTTAATCTAAAAGAAACAAACAAAAAAGACAAAAAGATGTTTTTTAAAAAGTGAGCAAAGCTGGAACCGGGCATTCTCTAAACAAGTGCTTTTACGCAGCGGCACCCGCGTGTCCCTAGAGAGCAACAGGGAAAAACGGTTATTGCAAGAAGAGCACGACCTGCCAGGCAAAGCCGGCAGAGCTTAGAGCCGGGCTCGGCAGAAAAAGCTTCAGAAGAGCCGCGCTTCAACCGAAACCACGCCGCACCACGGTCAACTGCAACAGCGGCCAGGGCAAAAGGGTTCAAAGTCAGGCCGCGCAGCCCGACTCCCAGGCCGAGCCCTCGCAGCCGCGCAGCGAACCGGGAGCGAGGGTCGCCCGGCGTCCTCCTCCCGCCCCGGCCGGCCGAGGGGAGGGGCGGGTGGCGCCCACCTCGATCAGGGAGTAGTTGATCTCCACGTCGGACTTGACGAAGCCGCCGCAACCCACGACGATGTCCTCAGTGCCCCGCGCCAGGGCGCAGCAGAGCGCGGAGACCAGCACCGCCGCCACCCAGGCCCACATCCCGCCGCCCCCTCCCGGGCAGCGCGCCGCCCCCCCCGCGCCCGGCACAGCCGCCCCGGCCCCGGGGGGCGGCTGGCGCGGCGGGGGGTGGCGGGGGGGCAGGGCAGCCGCGGAACTGGACGGAGGGGGTGGGCGTGGGGGGGGGCTCCGGGGAGCACGGGGAGGAGGAGAAGGGCAGGGGGTGGGGCTACTGGGAGTACTGGGAGGAGGAGAAGGGCAGGGGG
>JAAGNO010022121.1:0-39898 GCA_033439905.1 Ceryle rudis
TATTCTTAAGTTATTAGTGCCAGAAACTTATTAAAAAACAATCATCCCAGAAGCCCCAGGAGATACACTAAAACAACCCCACAGAAACACTAATCTCAAGGTTCCACTTCCGGAGTCCTGGTAAGAAGACTCTGAACAAACAGAAGAGCTGCCAATACTTCTGTAAAGCAGTGTTTCAGAAGTTAACGACCGTCAGGAAATATTTTCCAAAATTTGCATTTATTTATGACACTGATGTGTTTGGCCAAGTAAATTACATGGCTTTCCAACCACGGCATCTGAGATTTTATTGCATTTATTTATTCATAAAAACAACTACTGATCACTGTCAATAGGGCTTCCTCAAGGATACCAGCAATTAATTTGAAAAGCAGTTAGCTCAATAGAAAATATTAGCATATTATGAACCAAGATGTTAAGAATATTTTGACACCTGTATGTACCAAGAGCATAAGCTTTTCCTTTCAAAAATTTCAGCAGAAGTTTTGAAGATGAGGAATATTTAATATTAGGAACAGAAATACTTGAAAAGAAAAATCCTCTTTTAATACTATAGGAATATGCATAATATGGATGTTTTCATACATATATGGACCAACATAAGAAGTTTGATTCAATGGACAACATTAATTTTCAAGATTTAAGAATGGCATACAGCAAACACTTTTACTGCCCGCTCTGTCCCAAAAGAAAAGAAAACAAATACCAGTACAAGTCCATTCAACACAAAGGGTAACGCCTCTGTCAGTATCTTAGCATCATCATATCAGCATCAGTGTCATAAGCATTATCATACAGAACTGTGCACAAGCATTCTAACATTTCTGCTTCCTCAAAACTCAATTCACGTGCTTTTATAATCAAATATATATAGATGACAGCTACTGCAAGTTTTTAGTTTGGGGATTTTGTTCTGCTTTTTAATTGAAATTAAATAATCTACCAGACACTAGAATAAACAGGGTAAAACCTCTTGTTTTATTTTTAATCAAAACAAGAATAGTAGAAGCAGGAAATAAAACCCATGGATTACAAGCCTCTGGACCTTGCCAAGCACAGACAAAGCTAATTCACTGAGAAGAGCCCAATAAAGCTCACAGTGTAGAGTTACAAGATATCCTCATCATGTATTTCTAAAACTGTGTAAGAAAAAAGTAATTTACAGCATGGATACTTTTCCAGTTCCTCACTTTCAGAGAGGAAGATTAAACAGACTTCTGAAAGCACACTGTGTTTAAAAATCGAGAGCAACAAGTATGCCCCCTGTGAAAGGGTCTAAAAATACCTGTCACTTTGGAGTGCTTATATGGGAAGTCTTCAACGAGATTATTATTTTACTACCTAGAGAGAAAATGGAAAAGAAAGTGTTTAACTATAAGCCAATAGCTTTGATCTGGAGCTGGTTTGTGTAAGAAACTCTCAAACGGAGGATCTGTGTGTACTTACATTAGCAGGCTGGACATTACAGAATTACAGTAAATATGTAGTTTATATACTGATCTCAATATTTGCATAACTTTTTATTCTGGACCAGTTATGAATTTCACTATTGAAGGGAGAAGACTACTTACTATAACGTCTATGGGTTTGATACTATCTCAAGAGTCAAGATGAGGTCTATGTGAACAAGCACACTGATATCAGTAAGCTCTTAAAAGAACATGACTACAGGTATAGTAAAGTACAAGTACTCCCCATCTGCAAACACAAGCTGCTTGCGCTCTACTAAAACAATTTATACAAATGTCCAGACCACAGCATGTTTTTTTTGCTCAGATACAAAAACCTTTTAGTAAAGAGGATGGCTAGAAGCAAATTGCCTGAGCTCTTTCAGCAATCTAGATCTGCAGACTTCAGGCTGAAAACAGACCTACACATTACGAGATTCAGGCAAGTAAGCCCAGCTGCTCTGGGAAGTATTAAGCCACCCGTTCGTGGTACTGTTCATCCGTAGCACGCTTCACCTACGCGAGAAAAGTCATTTCAGCACTTCAAGAACATGTACCCTGTAGATGTACTATTCAGTACATGTACAGTAACCCCAGCCACAAATCGGGGAAGCTTTACCCTGTGTGTTACGCATAGCTATAGGACCCACGCAATATAAAGAGATCAGACACCATTCTGCTGTAGATAATACAGGTAACAAGTTTCCTTTTTTTTTTCTTTTTAGAATTTGGAATCTAATAAAACATTTCTAAAGGTTCATTATACTTACTAGGATCAATAAATTTACTACAAATGTGTATGCAAATGTTGTCTGTACAGCTTTTCTTCAATTAAAGAAGAACCATGCCATTTTTTTGGAGCTGCTGAGAAACTTCGCTGGCAACTATTTTGAACAGTGCACATAAAATAAGTGCAATGAAAAGCAACAGTGATATTTATAACTTCCAGAGCTCTGGCCTGTGGCAAAGACCAATACGCAAGACCAAAAATTCATAATATGATTCAATGTTGTTTCAGCTTCACCTCTGCAGGCTGGAAGGCTTGGGATTTTCATGACTGATGAGTCTGCTGAGTAAATTAATCTTAAAAGATAAATATTTTACTTTCTAAAGTTTGCTTTTAAATTACAAAGAATTAAGATTTTAATATGTCATTCATGTATGCTTCACAGGGAACATTACAGATCTTTAGCCTCATTTCCTTTTTTTTTTTTCCCTTTCCTTTGAAATGTTTTTCCCTGGTTCTACAATAGTTTTATTTATTTAGGAGCATATTCCTATGATAGCATCTCACTCCCCAAACCCTCCAGTGTAGTTCCTGCTCTTTCTCTATTGGGATGGCTGGCTGAGGTAACACAATATGATTTGCCTACTCATCCCTCTAACAAAGTAATTTGCACTAATCATTCCAGCATAAATATTCCATTTAAAAACCACAGCTAAAGGCATTATTTTATGCAATAAACATGCAATCACTGTTGCTTCCACAAGTTTCTTTGAGGTTTCCCGTCCTACTACATTCATCTTCAGGATGATACATACTGACAGAAAATGCATTCAGGAAAAAAATACCTACAAATAATAATACCCATTTAAAGTAAGTTATAACTATGAGTTTTCCAACTAGTTCTATAGGGACACTGAAGATGCACAGCTTTCCTGTAGAACAGTCTGAGTAAGATCAAAAAGAGGATACTGTTAATGTTTATTTTTTCAGTAAATTAATCTTGACTGAATCTTAATCCTACCTTAAAAAAAAAGATATTAAAAAAATCCCACAACTGTAAAGACAGAATAATTAAATCCTGAAAAATCAAACAGCTTCTAAGGTAGTTTAACAGAGACCTTGGGAACTTCATAAGGATTTAGACTAAACAGATTTCAGCGTGGCTCTTCATGAAAATCCAGCTTTCTAGATCAGCAAATATCACAAGATTACAAGGAAACTAATCAGTAATAAAAAGGTGAAATATTTCAAACAACTCAGCAGGCAGTGTTGAGATTAAATTTTACCTGTCTCATTTCCTCTGGGAGAGAGGTTGGTTAAGTGATACACAAACCTATAGCTGTTACCCTGTCTCATGAGCCTGACAAATCAGTTCCCTGTTTTCACAGGCCCCTGTAGTTGAAATTCTAGAGAGATTTACTTACTCCCTCTCAGATGCTAAATTTCAACCTTCCAAGACTGCAAATAAACCTTAAAGGTATAACACCCAATTAGTACGCCTCTGTCTGTGTCAGACAACCTAAAATACCTTAAGATCTGATCTGCCCGATTCTGTACCACATCAACCTCCTTCCTGTGCTTCAGTATTAAATTTACCAAGATACTGGTTTTGAGGAACCAGCACTCCAGTTTTCACCCACCTCTTAAATGGAATCTGGAAACAGAGATCTACGCAGAAAATCCCCGCTTAGTTGCTGGGCATTTAAATGGATAGAGTAGGGAAAGGCTTAACTCCTACCCTACAAGGCCTTAAGACAACTACTACAAATCGGTTATGTTTCTATTTTTGTTACTCCTACCACACTGTTTTTCCTGGTTTCAACTTAGAAAATATTCTGAAATTAGAAACATCCTTCCTTCAACCAGACATCTCAAAGAAGTAACTGAGACAAGGCTCACCCCAGTGAATCTTAAAAGGTGCCAAGAGACATCAGAGTTTTGGGTCAGTGTCTGGTAACACTGAACAACAGCAGCATCCTGATGCTGAATTATCTAAAACTCATACTGCCATACTGGTCTTATCAACGAGCAGTGAAAGACTAGCAGGCAATCAGGGTCCAACAAAGATGCTTGTCACTACAAGTCCTCACTGGCACTAATAAGCTAAAAAATTATTATTACTTATGTAGTATCTCTATATCAAGGGCATTGCACAGGTTATAAAGTGAGGGTACATCAAGTCTTGAACATCCAGAGCATCTAATGAAAAACTGCTGCAGACAGGAACTTAATTACTTTAAATGGCTAAAAAGCGATGAGGCTTTCTGAAAGTTTCATTTATCTCTTCAAATCAGTAGTGCATTTGGATTTCTCATAAGAATTTTTTTTTCCTTTATAAGTAAATAATAGCACCAAAACCTTCAAACACAAGCCGAGAACCCTTTTGTTTGGGAAGATGTCTTCTTGCAGGGACTTTTTAGAACATGCCTAGAGAGCAAACCGTGTCACATAGAACAGCCAAGACCATGAACACTACTTCCCAAATCACAGGCTTTCTCAATTAGTAAGTGCTGCTGAAGAACACATACTCCCAACTGAATGAAGGCGGCACTCCTGACATTTCCTTACTTGAAGGGCAACTAAAAGCTATTCAGTGCTAAATTAGAGACACAAAGAAATGGCGTTCTCTGAAAATGGAAAGGCTTTCCAAAGTAGCCCTTGATTAAGATGAGAAAGTTGAAATTACTTTCCCACAGCTTGGATCCACATAATACTTTTCAGAAAAAAAAAAAACCACAAAAATTTAACACTCAAAGGCTAAGAATCATTCTATTATTGATGATCTTAAAATAAACTTGAAAAACTGATGTCCACAAATCAAGACACAAACCAGCTAACAAGTGCAGTAAACAGAAACTGCCAACAGCCATCAAAAGTATCAAGGATTATTGAAAAAATATCAGGTTATATCTGCCTCTTCCATTTACAACTGACATTAGAAGCAGAAAAAACACCCCTAGAGGAAATTAAGACTAGTTAGATCACCTATAAACCAAAACTTTTGCGCTCAACTTTTTTCCTTTCCAACTGAAAAGTGAAAGACTGTTTAACAAAAGATTCAAATTATAATCCTTCTGTAATTCAAACCTGAATTGCTGATGTCACTACTAGCATGGCACCTTCACATACAACTGATATAATCCTGCTGGTAAATGCTATATTTACCCTACAAATACCTTCTGAAGTATGGGGAGAGGGAGGGGTAGAGGGTATATTCTGTTTTGTCTTTTTTTTTTTAGCCCAGTGATAGATTTTGCTGTGTTTGAAAGGATAACAGGTTGGTTGGTTTTGTTTGTTTGGGGTTTTGGGTTTTGGGTTTTTTTTGTTTGTTTGTGGTGTTGGTTTTGGGTGTTTTGGTTTTTTTTTTTTTACTTAAAGGAAAATGGTTCATTGAAAATAAACTGGGATTTTATTTTATAGGCTGCTCAAACTCTAGATTTGCAGACAGACAGACATTACAGAAACAGAAAGACAGCAGTGTCACAGGTATGTTTTAAAATGTTCTATATAAAAGAGATTTACAGTGTGAATCAAAAAGGAACAACATGCTAAAGCTATCTCTCAAAATGTTGCTTTCAAGACCTATGGACAATTTACACACAAAGAATTTCAAAGAATATTTTTATGTCCTTGTATTACCAGTATATCACAGAGAAAATGGTTTTACAGTAGCTTATATCATTATTTTTGCAATGACTTTCTCCACATCTTGTTGACTTCAGCACTTCACAGCTCCACTTCATCAGCTATTACAGAATCTTCTGAAGACTTGCTTGTTTTTCTGTTTTAAATTTTCTCTCGTTCTCCCCATACTATCACCTCTCTCCACATGCTTCCTTTATTTACAATCCCCCCCAATAAATTTTAACTGCATTATCTCAGAATTAGCCTGAAGATAATGTTTTAAAGAACATTTGCAGCTAAATACTGTTCAGTTTCACTTCTAATATTTAATTTTTTTTTTGCCTTAATACACTGGACTTCTTATTACTGCTGACTTTTCAGCTTATGATCTGCAGGACAAAGAGACAAAAAGAACAAAAATAAGCCCAAACACCAGGATTACTGATATTCACTTTCTAAACTTGCTGTTGGTTCTTTCTCACAGTGTTCCAGGTTGCTGCCTCTTTCTATTGGGAGGAAAGGGAGGTTTTCTCTCCCTTTCAACAGTCTCCTGGATGACAGACATGTACCAGGACAGGAATATACAAGACAACTATACACATGGAAGGATACCATCTCTTTTTTGCAGCACTGGGCCATTGCATTGGTTCAACTGTCACATGAAACCTTATATTAACACACTTAAGCCTCGGAAAACCTTTTAAGTGGCTAAAGCCCAGAAGATGCATAAAAAACAACCCTGCAAATGTGATGCAGAGGTAATCTATTCAGTGAATAATAGCATTTAAAAAAAGAAAGTGAGCTCTATTCACCAGATCTTAGGGGAAAACAAGTAAATTACCTCCTCATGAAATCCATATGAGTAGCTGTTAAGTATGAAGAAACAACCCTTCCAGATCTACCTTTGAGTTGTATGATGTCCACCCTGGAAGAAACACTAAGTTATTTTTTTTTTTTCTTCCTCTTTGGGATGAGGTAAAGGTAACACTTGGCAAACAAAACCAAACCACTAAAATACAAACAAACACCAGGAAAAAAGTTCATTCATTATAAATCCCTGCAGGCTTACTCTTCAGATGAAACCCTGAGACAACTACAGTAAAAGCATATTAGGCACACAGCCAAGTACATAATATAATTTAATAAAAAAATCAAATCAGATCTCAAAGAAACCGGGCCAAAAAATATTTGAGATACCTCCTGGAACTAAGTCATACCACTATTTAACAATTAAATGTAACTATAGTCAATTTTCCACATTAACGGTAAAATGAAGAGGTCAGAGGCATACTCCCTTTGCACTGGGCTTAGTTTTAAAAAGACTTGATGGACATTGTTTCAGCTCATTATTGACTCCTTCTCAAGCAAATGCCTTAAAAAAACCCACCACAAAACAAACAAACAAACAAAATTTGCCTATGTTCACTGTATCTGCTTATAAGCAGTAATAATAAAATGTATCATCACAGCACTTAAAACTCCAGAGATGCATGTGTTTCCATTTATCTAAAATATTAAAGAGTTCATTTTCTACAAATCAATATATTTAAAACTGCGGGTATCCAGAAGGTGACTGCTGCTTTTGGTGATGACAAGACATCTAATGCTGCCCCCACCACTGACCAAAAAGGCCCCCTCAGTGAGTTGATACCCCTTGCCAATTCATCTCAAAAATACTGCCCTGAAAATATTAGAACATTTTCTGCTGGCTTTGTGAAATGAATCAGTTCAAGGAAAAGCCAGTCCAGCCCCTGGTAGGGGACAGGGAAGCACTGCACAGCTGGGAGCTCGATTGCCCTTTTCACTCACAGCGAACTGTTAGATCAGCCTGATCCGCTTGTAAAACCACACTCAAAAATCTAACCAAAATCCCCTTTCTATACCTTCTGTTGCAAAGGGCTTCAAGAGCAGGTTCCAGAGGCCCTTAGTAAAGATGCCTTATTACTTTTTATCAAAAACACACAGAGAACAATTTCCTGGGGCATTACTGAAGCAAAACAATGCTATCTGCTGTGATAAGCAAACAAGAGCGAGGGTTAGATACTTTTATGCACAGAGCATTCTGGATCCCAACCAGTATTATGGAGCAGTCTCTAAATGTGAGAGGCAAGCAAACAGATTAGGGTGAAGCCACAGTACATAGCTGCCCACTTAACCCCTCCAGTCTTCTCTAACACTCAACTCAGGTACAGAAACTGATATTCCTTGCAGACAGGTGCTGGGCCTCCTTGGTCAACCCTCTGCTCTACAAGGCTGATCAGAGACACAACACAGAGCGGAATACGCCCTGCAGAGTTGCTGGTATTACCGGGGCACAGTGCTCACAGGCAGTTTCCGGGTATCCAGCCCCTGCTGTTAGCCCCCTGAGGCAATTACAGCTCTTACTTTACCACCAAAAATCTCGTCAGCTTATTTCTGCTCCCTTAGCAGAGGTACTCCTTGCAAAAGGAGATATTTTCCATACATAGAAATACCACGGACACTGAACAATGAGAATACTCACATCATTAATAAATTTGACACCTCTTGTGCAGATTTGCAGGGAGAATATGGAATAGTTTATAGATGCATCTGTATATGTATGCGTTTGGACGTGGGTTTTGGTACATAAAAACACCTTCTCTGGATCCTCCAATATCGTCTTTCTATGTTTGATTTGGATTTTAGCATTTTTGAGATGACTTTTTTTAAACGGAGAACATGTCAACTCTTAAAACACTACAGCAAATTTAAAAGAACTGCCTATTCTTTTACTAACATCCACTAAGTGTTAGGATGCATACAGTCATGTGCAAATACTTCAGTGAGTTGAGATGTGGGTTTTTTCTAGAGTTCAAATAATTTTATAAATCTATATAGACAGTATGAAAGATTTCTAAGATACACTTGAAACCATTCTGACAGAAGGTACATATTTTAAAAGATGTGTCACAGAGCATGTATTTCTAAGGTTTTTTTTTAGCTATAAAACAAAGTACATAGTAATTGAGTTAACATTTTGAAAGGCATTACTGATAAATGCTTTAATCCCGGGGGGTACAAAAAAACCCAAACCAACAAAAACAAACTAAACAAACACGCACCAAACCAACCTCGTCACTGGAATTCCACACAAAACATTTAGGTCAGATTTATGCAAACCCAACTTTTACACTTTGGATGCCAGGAACAGGTTTTGTGGTTTGTTGCGGGTTTTTTTTAAGTTCCTCTAAACTATTTTTATAGCTAAAAATAGTTATCAGACTCTGTATTTCACCTACATTCTCATTAATACAAAAATGTTCCTGAACAGCAGCAGTAAGGAACAGAAAGGAAAAAGAAAATAAACCAGAAACCCATCCATTTTCAAATTCAAACATATCTACAGGACAAATCACCTTAGCTTTAAAAAACTACTGAGTTCCCGAACAGCTTCATTCTATTAAATTTGGTAGTACATTAACAGTGCATCTGGTGACATTAAGCAAGTAAATGTTTACAATTTTTTGCAAATAATTCTATTGTTTTATTACCTGTTTTGCCAGAACCTGCCTTCTGCAGCATACCCAACTGGTAAACACAGCAGTTCTTTTGCTCTATTCCAGCAGAGCAGTTCATTCCATTACCAAGATACAAAAATAGAAATAAGCAGATAATTTAAAGAGGATTCAGCTACTATCTGCTATTGTAAAAGCATGATCCCAGAACAGGCTGTAAGTCTGCATTTCGCAAATGATGACATCACACTATTAAGTGATATTAGTCAGGCACTACAGATTTCCACAAAAATCACTCCTAATAATGACCATTTGGCAAGTATTTAATGAGCAAGAACGAAGAATTCGTCTTCAACGGTAGGACTGGTATAGTCTATGTTTATTATCCCTATTTGCTCCAACTATTGACAAAACATTGAAAAAGGTGGTTAGATGAAGGCATCTGTTTTGTCTACAACCTTCAGCCTAAAGCATTTTCTTTTATCCTGGCACAAAGAGTCTATTTACTCTGAAATAACATTTGAAATAAAATATTTAAAAGTGAGAGCTATAAAAAGCAAGCAATCTAACAAAAAAACGTAAATACAACATAAAGGCAGAACTGGCGAGATGTCTATGGAGATATTTAAGCTGTGCACGTCATAGTGATATTCATCCATAAACTTCAGGGCTCCACAGTATTCAAAGTTAAATGAGGACATGAACCTGGTTAAAAGATCATCACCTTTTCAGACACCATGAGCTTCAGATCAGTTTTCAAACATATAGGCAATAACAGCCTTAACAGAACTTATTCTATAAGAAGCAATCAGGAGTCAACACCATCACAATATAAACACATTCTACTTGGTTATACACAGGAATAACTTGTTTAACAAATCAGAACTGTCCCTGCTTTTCCCCAGCTGCCAACGTTACTCAATCTGACACTTTAAAAAAACCAAAAGCAGTTTATATTACAACCAGAAAGGCTAAGAAAAGTGTAAGGAAACCCCTTTCTCCCACCACCATAAACTTAATCCCACAGTTCAGGCTGTAAATTCGCCACGCAGTAAAATGGGATGTCACCATCTCCCATCTTTGCAGTTAGACACATAAGGGGAAAAAAATTCAAGGCCACTAATTCCTGAAAATAACAACCACATAGCAAAGGGTAAAAACTGTGCATCTGAGCCATCAAGATCCAAAACCATAAGGGCTCAAGACCGTACTATTTTAGCTGAAGGCAAAAAAAACCCCAAAGACAAAACAAAACAAAAAACCAAAACAAAACACACCGCAACACCAAAAACACCACACACCCTCCCAAGAAAACCAAACCAAAACAAAAAAAACAACCCCACAAACAAACCAAACAACAGTTACACGGGATTTTGCATTGCCACCCAGCTGAGCTGTCTGAAAAAAAAAGAACATTGACTTGTGCTACTTCTTTTTATTAGCACAGTACACTGCAACATGTAGACACTAACAGGTAATAAAACATGTATGTTTTCATACAAGCAAGCTTACCCGCATTCTTAGGTTAAAAATTCTCTATACTATGTCCATATTTTTACTTCTTTATGTTATTAAAAAAAAAATCTGCAATCTTCAGAACGCTATAAAAGGAAATCATAAAACATTTTTGAAATTAAAAACTCTTAAAACGAAAGCCTTCAAAAAACATTGGGGATTTGAAAAATAGGGAGAAAAGATGACAAAATTTGAACCCGCACTGCAGTCAGAGCTCTGTGCAGCACACATCTGTCTAGACAAACTCCTAGCACCTAATCATAGCTACATTACAAATTAAAAACTTAAATGGAGATGCTTATCCCTGAAAGAGGAAAAAGTCATACAGGCATGCAAATACAAGGAGCTCATTAGAAATCCTGTAAAATTGCTTTCAAATATTTCACCAAGGCACGATAGTGTGTCAACAATAAACTAGTTCTAAAAGTAAACCCACCACTACCGTAGTGGCTGATAAAAAAGACCTTTTATAATCAAATTCATCAACTTAGCAAAATAATCACTAGCTGAAAAAAGTTTATTAATCAGTTTTCAGCAGGTTGATGACATGAATACATACTGTAACCAGGATGTACAACATGTGTCTCCTCGTCTTCATCTATTGTCTGTCCTAATGAAAACAGTCTGACACGTCTCATCTTCAGTAGCCTTGGGGAGCTTTCACGGGTAGTATTCCCAATATCCAGAACTACATCTCCGGAAACAGTGGGAACAATTTTTTTCAGGAATTCCATTTTTACAAGCACTCCGTGTTCTTAGCATTTACTAAATTCAGCAGTTTAACTACAAGTTACAGAGCGTGGCTCTCACATCAACTTCCTTGAGCACAGAGGTAGACTTCTCCTAATGATGTCACGTTGAACCTGGGTGGTGCCAACACCACCACGTCAGCTGCCAGCTGCTGCGAGGCAGATTTTAAAGACGTCTAACTGTACGGACTGATAAGATAATCAAACAACAACAAGTCTATGTATTAACCAACGCACACGAAACTGCACTTGCCGAAGACATGGTGTTTAACATTACAGCAATTTTAAGCCTAGTAAAATGTATGGTCTATTTTCATGTTTCCACCGGACAAGAGTTCAATAATTTTCTTGAAGTGCAAAGAGAACATTCATCTGTGTTTGAAAGATAACACCATTCACAAGGCCCATGCACCAGCTTAAGACACTTTGTTTATAATAGCACCAACATTTAAACCATTTGCATTCTCATATGAATGCAACTAGCTATGAAGATACTAACATTTATTAAATATTAGGTTCTGTTTTGCAGAGAGTCTGAGGGCGTATTTACAATTTAAAAATACTCAAACCACCTTCCAGAAAACACCAAGTTCAGAAATAACTTGCCTCACTTTGTCCAAGCATCCACTTTATCCCCAGGGCTACTTCTCTATACATGCCTGGTTTAGCTGAGGTTTTTTCGGTTTTGTTTGGGAGAAGTTTAAATGTTGTTCTATATTTAGTTTAAAGAAGTTATGAAGAAAGATGCCTTTTGTATTTGGAGCAGAAAGCTTGCGGGGGGGGGGCAGACATTAGCATAGAAGAGTGATCCTGAATGCTTTCTACATTTGGGAATATGTACCATTGTATGACTGAAAGTATTATTTTATTTACTAGACTGGGAGAGATCCACAGACACACTACTAGGTAATATTCTCGTTTCATTTCCCACCAAACACTGAACATATCACTCAAGAGGAAATCCAGTAACACTCACTCTGAATGCCTGAGTGGCAGCCTGGACACTTCTGTTATTTTGAAGAACGCAGCTCAGTGTCCAAGACGTTTCTGAATGCATTCATCACAGTCATCCAGCTGTATGCCAACCTAAGCGTGAAGTATACCACACTACTGTACATTCCATAAAAGAAGGTATTTAAACTGAAATTCACTACTGTGCCTAGCTCTTTAAAAATAAATAAATCTATGAGAGGTACATACAGGAACCTGTTTCAGGTCTCGTAGTTCTATTAGTTCAGTGCTTACAAGGGGCTGCTCAACTAGATTAAGCGGTCAGTCCTTTACTGACCAACTCGACTCTATTCAGCACTTATGAAGTGTGACAGTAAACAGTAACAACTTGAGAAATTTGTACAAGTTCATTAAAGTTGCCACCTAAAACATTTTGAGTTCTACAGGGACTAAAAATATGATACCCTTCATATACAAATCTGAATTAAAATCACCAAATAGTCGAGTTAGTCTTTATTTCCCTTGTAAATGAATACAAATTTCTACACAATTTTTTTTTCCCTGTAAATAAATACAAAATTCTGGCCTTAGCATAAAAAAAAAAAAAAAACCCAACATTGTTAGAGTATTATTGCCTGAAGTGAAAGACTGGGGTGATCAAGCAAAATATTGCTTTATAATGATTTCATTCACAGTATTTTTTCCACCAATACAAAAAAAGGTTATACAGAATGTCTTTTCAAAAAAGCATTTTATGTGTTTCCAGAATAAATAATAAGATACTAGAAAGACAATTTGCGATTATAAAAGATCATGAGTCATTACAGACTCAAGCAATCATTTATTCATAATAGCATTACTGTCTATAGAATTTATTTTTGGTTTTTTAGCTTGAAATCCTGCCACAAACTTACTTTGCAGTTTCTAGCATTTGGGAACAACAACAACAACAACAACAACAACTCCAGACATTTCCGAGAGACTGAGAATGCTTCCAACCAGACATTGCAGTTTGCCAGACTGCAGTTTGCAGAGAAAATAATCAGATATTTTGAGTTGTGCCTAACTTAAACATCCTCTGAAATGTAGATACTAGATACCAAACTGCTCTTAATCACAGGTTTTATTATGCATGTGGACATAGGGTGAAGACAAGAGATGAAGTGCAAGTACCTAGTGCATCACTTCAGTTGCATATGGGTGACTTTCTGTGCAACATACAGCATGCATTAATTTGCTATGAATTGAAAAAACAAAATTTATTAAAGGGTTGAAACTATACTTTTTTTACCATGAAAACGTAACAGTCCTTCAAGTAACAGTATTTACAAGCAAGGAATAAAAATCACCTACCATATACATGATCATACGTCAAGATTAAACTTGAGAAACTGATAAAGCTTAGAAAACACACCTGTATCCAAAAGCTTTTGATTTATTTTTTCCTTTGTGATGACTTCTGTTTGATTCTTAAGAAAAGAACATCAAAGAGTTTTCTATAGAAGATAGTTAGGGATATGTGCTATATATATTCATATATATTTTATATAAATGTATTTGGATGGATGGTAGTTAACTCCCAAATTTCCATACTTCCATTATGTTCTATGAAATCAGCATTTTGTAAATAATAAAGTCAAGATACAAAGTTTATGTCTCTGCCTATGTCATTTCCACACACACTCCCCTCTCACACTTGCTCTCACCATCTTCTTTAAACAGTACAACGTACAAATGTAGTTCTTTTATAATGTGAGAAAACTTTACAGATAATCTGGTAGGGTAAAACATATGAGAAGTCTTAAAATTATTATACTCAAATTTATCTTTAACTGAAATTAAAACAGGCTATAAAAAGCCTTATTTGATAAGTTTTAACACTTATTCTGGAACTCTAAAAATTAGGAGGACTCGAGCTTATATAGAATTGTTATTTGTATTACAGTCCTTTGATTTCTTTCCCTGTGTATTCCACTTTTGTTACTCAGAGGACGACTCCAGTTTTGCACTGCAGTGCAGCTGAGGTGACTTGGGCTTCCCCTGCCACAGCAAGAAGCTAACAGTCGAGCTCCACATCCCTCACTAACAGGAATCCTTATCTGCGGGACTTTGCAACAGAAGGGAATATGAAGAGATCACAAAAAATGCAGACGTACCATACTGGGAGACCTGGTGATTGATCACACAGTAACAGCACTTCTCAGAGCACTGTCCCTTTGGATTAGACCTTTCAGGACACAAACAGCAAAGCCATCTGGTGGGGTTCACCAGAAGAGCAGCTACATGGGAATGATGCTGAAGCAGGTGAACCTGGTGGTTCAGGTACAACATAACAATGAGAAACACAGAAAAAACCAACACAATCAGTGAAAGAATGATCCATGTGAGAAAGAACTACTTGCAAGTGCCTTGAGTTCACACCACTAGACAACTCTTAGAATTGGAAATAATGACAGTAACAGACAACATAATGGGAAAGCACCATTTGAGAGCCTAGATGTCAAACAGACTACCCCAAACATTCATTATTTGATGAGTCTCTTGGTAGACAAGTACATGTCACGGGCCGGAAGGTCCCATACATTACAAACCTTCAGTCCTGTCACCCAAAATGTTTTTTTGAACTGTCCCACCCTGTTAGAGTAAACCCATCCCAGTCCTACGTGGTGCCGCAGAGAGGACACAAGACTCCCTCTGCATCTAACACGTAAGCTACCGAGGCAAGTCCCGGGTTTTTAGGAGGCCGGGAGGAAGAGCGGTGTCCCTCGGCTTGCTGCTACGGGCACCGCACGCATCTGAGAGGGGCCGCCGCGCCCGCCTCCTCCCCACGGCGCCTGGCGGCGAGGGGCCGCGGCCTGTGCCCGCAGCGCCCCCCGCCGGCGGCAGCGCCCATCGCCCCCCTCCTCCGCAGGCTCCCTGGCTGCCGGCCCGGCCCGGGCCAGCGTGCTGGTAACCCTGGCCTCGAAAGCAGACTCGGTGTAACTCGTTCCTGGGTGCTGTCCAGACCGCCCGGCCCCATGGAGGAGGGGACCTGCGCGTGGCTTCTCTGGCAACCGCAACGCAGGCAGGAGACAGCAGTTCAGGGTGGCTATGTTGGAACGGTGGTCAGAGACATAATCACGCTGCAAAACGGCCCAGTAGCACAACCACGCTGGCACAGAAGGCAGCTGGAGGCGCTCCTGTGCCAGAAGGGTAGAAGCTGCACCAAAAACCTTCTGGCACTGCAATAATCTCCCTGGTGTGGCACTGCTATGGTGGTGGCACACAGAACCCATCCTTTCTCCCAGCTTCTCGGCAACACGACCACATTGGTAGGAAGGCAAAACAACACAAAAACACCCCAAAAGCAAAACTACTTCTCCTGTTAGGCCATTGGTACTGGAGGTACTGCCAAAGCAGCTTTCAAAAGCGAAGGCCCCAGCAGTGCCTGGAAAGGGTGCAGGTTTTGCCTTTTTCAAGTGAGTAGTCCAGGTTACACAAAGTGGTGTCTACCTTGGTTTGCAGCTCTTCAGTAAGTGTTAACATTCCTTGAGCTCAAGGGTTGTAACTGCATCCTTGAGCCAGTACTGAACACAGCATTAAGTATGCATCGAATAAGCACTGCTGCTATTTCCTCCAGCTTGCTAATTTAAACCTTGCATCACCATTTCAAGTGGCCGTAAACCTGCTACGTAAACAGAGCAAGTATGACAGCACCCAAGTATTCAGGGGGAGAAAAAAGTACAGGAAGCTTTCCTTCTTGAATCTCCGAATAGAAGCCTAATTTGCAAGAATTTGTCTTATCCCAATGAAAACAATCAGCTCTTACCCCCAAAATAATTTGAAGCTCCGAGATAGGTAACTGAAAGCAAAATAAAATAGTAGAGTTAGAAACTGACCCTGCAGTTTAGCCACAGTTAAATGAACACCTACATCAAACTGGTGAGAGGTACTCGGTACTGGACAGCTGTGTTACACTTGTTAGTCGGTTAGTAGGACGCTGTCCTAATTTTGCACAAAATACTGTAGGGGTAGGGAAGACAAACCCTATTTCTTTCTCTGTATACACTGCACTTTTCAAAATGACAAGACTTTTTTGCTTTAGAACTATAACATAGTCACATACATATCTTTTTGTTGTCGTTGATTAAATACAGAAACTGAACAGACAACATAACCTAGAGGAAAGGGGCAGGGGGAGAAGCACGCACATGGAGAAAACAGCTCGTCATTTTGTGGATTCATATCACCTTTTGGCAGTTGGAACTAAACACTTGTAAGAACCTGACATATATAAAGGAATTAATTTTGCCTGCCAGGAAGTTTCAAAATTCTAAAAGATATTTAAGATAAGAGGCTATCTTTCATATAACTTAAAATCATACTTTACAGTTAATTCCCAAGCTGCTTCACATTAATGGCTTCCTTGGTTCAGTTCAATTAATGTAATTTCACCAAAAAAAAAAAAAGTATAAGCAGGGACAAAGTAATGTACAATTTTGCAGTAAGCCATCTCTACATCAGTGTCAACCTATAGCCACTTTTTTTGCATTAAAAATCCTTTAAAACTAAGCCATTTAATATTTCTATAGTTTTGTTCTATTGTTTTGGGTTGGGTTTTTAAGTAAATATGCAAGTAGTTTTGGTTGTCCTCATGCTTTCCTCAAAGAAGTCTAGTTTTCTTTTCCCTGAGAAATGAAACTAACAAACTGTCAGCTTTTGGTAAAGTTCTGTTTTCCTGTCAGTCATTTAAGCTATATTTTGCTTTCTATGGAGGAGCAGAGGTTCTTTTGAGCAAGTTGTGGGGCTTTCTCTGTGGAAGGCTGGGGATTTCTGGAGTGCTTTGGAGGTTTTTTTTTGGTTTTTTTTTTTTTTTTAAAGAGCTTAGCTTTAATTCTTTAGCATTAGAAGAAGTAAAATACAAGCAGAAATAAAATACATGGCAAAACATATCCATCAGAAGCTGAACATAAAACACAACTGTTCTGTTCACTGACCGAATGTAATATTACCCCGTTTAATAAAAAAGCCCCTAATTTTTCACTGTTTATATATTAGGTAATAACTGTTCTTATCTCAAAGTCACATGCAACAATACAATGCTTTCCTGAATTTATCTGGAGTTCCTGAGAAGATCAGGGTATTATCTACCCTACAGCTTCTACGATCCTCAGCCAGGATAAGGATCTGGGCTTCCTGTTGCTAACCTATTACTTGTTCCAAGTACTGAAGTATCACACAAGATCTTCCAAACCTATGAATTTCTTCCACTGGCAGGTTTTCTTCAGACAAGAACTTGCATTTCAAAGCAATTCCCAGAGTAGTACATACTCTGAATCATACCCATTCCCATGCAAGCAGGAACACCGAGAGAAGTCATTACACAACAGTCCCGTAACAACGCAAGCAGTCAGATATTTTTCACCTTATAAAAGGATCAAAGTGAACGATGACAAGCATGATGTTAATATGTCTATGCAAATAACAAAAAAAAAGCCCCCACAAACCACAACATTTTAAAAACAAAGGTTCTGTGGAACAGCTACCAGTAGGTCAGACCGGCAATGGCAGTACTGCTGTGAAATTGGATTGTCAAGGAATTGTCAGCTGAAAACCTTTACTGAAAGCTTTTTAAGTTCTTAACAGAAATACAAAGAATGGAGCTGCCAGACGTTAATGTAGGTTTGCCTATAAAAAGCAGGAACATAAGACAATAAGTGATAATTCAGGGAACAAACACACACACACATATTGCCAGAATCACTTCACAAAAGTAGTTCAACATACATTTGGCTGATGGGTATTTTCACAGCCATTGTCACTGTTCGGTAGAATTTTCTCTAGCACTACATGAAGGTACATTTCTGTAGATTAATTTCCTCATGTTTAAATGGCCAACTTTTAAAAGCATGCCCAAGCCTTAAAAGTCTAACAGCCAGGGAAATAGTCTGCACACCAATCCTTGGTAAGAACTCTAACCGGGGGTGTTATCACTGCCAGCAGCAGACACTGCCTGTGAGAGCAGGCTGCTAACTTCAGACAGTGCAGCTAGTTAGAAGAACTGAAAAGTAAAATCTCTCCACAGAATTAGTTCTGTTTTCACTCAAACCAGGACACCTTACCAAGCCTTGCCTGATCTGTTTACTGCTTAAAATTTTATACAGGGAAAGTATGTTCAAAATGTCAATGATATGTGGAAAACATCATTACCCTTTTCCCATTGTGATTCTTCTCCATAACTTCTATTAAAAAAAAAAAAAAAAAAAACACAACAGGCAGGCTTACTGAGTTCACAGTACACAGGATAAGCTTGGTTTCCAGTACCAGAGAAAATCCTTTGAACATCTACATTAAGTATAGGTTCTGTCTATCACATAGCATTCATCCACTCTAATCTATTTTAGTTCTTCCCCTTGCTAAATGGACTGAGTTTTTGAAATATGGTCAGAGAAAGTTTAGATAAACTGAAAAACTGAACGTAGAAATGAATACTCAACCTAGTAAAAGAAAAAGCTTCTCTGGGTAAATTCGTAAGTTCTTTTGCATGGACTGACATTTTCAAGTTTCTCCTAGTTTAGACGTACATCCTCGATGCTGTTATACAGACCATACTACTAAAACTCTGAAACACTTATGTGTTACAGTGAAGTACCTTCGTATCACAAGATCTAAAGTAGCTGAGCAGTATATTTTTAAATATCATATATGGTGCTCCTATAAAAAATTTATAGTACGAGCTCTTTCTTGGAAGAAAGCTAAAGGAGGATGTACAACTAGAGCTCAAGATTCACAGGTTAATATTAATATTAGTCATAGAAGAAATAAGAACTTCTGTTTTCTTAAGTTACATCTTTGTTCAGCAACACAGGTAGATAATTTGTTAAAGCAACTTGATTTATTTCTCACACAGTGATGCTACCTCTAGGACTTCAGAAAGTTACTCTTACCTAGAGTAGAATTTAGGTAGTTAAAACTTATAATATTATAAGGAAATGGATACATAAGGAAAAGAGTTCAATACTATGTATGCTTGCCCACAGATATTTTGGGACATAACTTGAAAACTCCCTTCTCATCCCTTCTATCTCACAGACATATATCACATACTATCTCTCTCACATAATAATCTCTAAAGCACTGCAAGATTCTTCTGGTGGAAATACATAAGCTTAGAATTTAAACTAGTAGTAGTTTTCCCCTTTAAATCCTAAATCGAAGTCTTCCTTCAGCATGAAGGAACTGCTCACCAATTCTTCTGCAAAATATAGGTGTCTTTGCCCCTTCTTTTTACTTAATAATTTGAGTGCATTTCCACTTGACAATCTGAACATAACCGAAAAGAATAAATGCTGCTGCCAGACTATGCAATTTAGTTTAAATAGAAAACAGCCCTATCTTTCAGTTCTAAAAACAACTGCAGTTGTGCTAGGTACTCTGGGCTGAAGACCTCAATATTTATGGCTTATAGAAAGATCAGCACCTGTATTAAAGGAAAACAAATTCACTCCTGCTCAGATCAAGATGCCTTCCTTACCTACCAGGGACATGTAATGACTATATTAAATTCAAGACTGTGGAAAAGTAAGATACGTTCTTTACGTATCAGACAGTTCAAGATCTGAGTACGATTTATCATAGTAGTACATTGTGGAATAATTAACAGAGGTGACTTAGAAATTAAAATCATATTAAAGGTACAGCACTATTCACACATTCCTCAGAAAGGTATCATATTGAAGAAGCTTCTCAGGAAGAGTGCAACTGCTATGCAAGGAATCCATTCCACGGGGGTTCCCTGAACAATATTGCCTGCAAAACAGCATGGAGGGTGGGCAGAGTGAAGACTCCGCTGCCAGGCTCTGTGAATCACCACAGAAGACAGGAACTTTATGGTACTATGGAACAGATAAGCTGTGTATTTGCCACCCTGGGCAAAAAAAAAATCTGTCATTTTTGGAGAGAGTGCTGTCCTTTGCGCGAACTTTGCTCATTATAATATCATTATAGTACCAAACCACACCTCTATCCCAAAGACTACTCACCTCAATAAGCTTGTGCCTTGAATTTTATCTATACCTTTAAAAGCAAAGCGAAAGAATTTTACAATAATAGTAAAGGTATTTATGACTCAAGTCACTCAAGCTCCCCTGTGAATATGAAAAATACTATCAAAATGGCTTAAGGAAGGGGGACATTAGGAAAGACAACATTGTGGACAAGTCAGGGAAGATACCATCACAGACTATCTCTGACTCCTGGGAATCAGTCAACGCGCTAAGCCTTTCTTCCCCCCCCACAGGGGAGCCTTTGGCTAAGAACTGGACTTCTGAGTAATTCCCTGGGAAAAACTCAAATCTCTCTAGAGCTGCTCCTTTTAACTTAACACGTTCTGTATATTTGCACGTGCTTTTGCAGACAGTATATTTTATCACTGGCAATCCATAAGAACCTGTACTTCTGTTGCTTTCAATAAACTGCGCTATTCACATTGCTGGCTGAAAGTCTCTCTTTGGGTGCCACCAGCTACTGGCTGCATGAGACCATGGAGTGCAACATGCTACTAGTGAATCCAGAGCCAGGAGAGTGCAAATACACTGAATACAACCAGACTAGCAGTGACAAATTGGATATCACACAGATGCTAAATCTAGCCGCCCCCAGCCTCTCTGATAGCTGAGGACAAGCTGGAACACAAGGGGGGTTTTATTCTACCAAATTACTTTGCCCTTTTACGCAGCATGCATCAGATGAGTATCAGACATTAATTCTGAGCAAATATTTCAAGTACATTTTGTAACCCTAAGAGAAAGTTTTTTTTTCTGTATGCAAACATGGAAAGAATATCCATAAAACATTCTATTTAATTATCATTCAATGGTCTCCTTTCTTAAGGAGGAAAAAAAGAAAAAAGGAAAATCGGCAATGACAACCAGATCACCACATACAGCAGAAGAGGCTCTCGGTGGAGCTCCACGTGGGCCTCTGGAAACCTCCTCAATATTATAGTTTCAGTACATAAACATCTGTAAAATGTCATTTACATCTAAGAGAAAACAGAGCTATCCTCTGCTATATTCACATATAGCAAAACTAACATCTTTTAGAAATGATTATAGACACTTAAAATTAAAAAAAAAGGTAGGGAACTTGCACTTTTATAATTTCTATAAAGGAAAGAAAAGATGTAATTTAGGTTTGTTTTGGAAAGATACTGGTGGTTTCAGAGCTTTGAGCACAGGAGAGGAAATAACTAATTTGCAGTGTAAGATATTGAATGAAATCTCATTTACTCTTCCTGTTTGGAAAGACACAATATACTTGAGATGAGGTCCAACTAAGTCAGGTACTAAATTAAAGTCCAAAAATATTTTTTAGTAAGCAGAAGAGGAAAAAAAAAGAAAATTTTTTTTTTTTAAACAGCAATTTTGGATTATTAGCAAATAATAAAACAACAGTTGCTAAATGGACTGCTAGAATAAATAATTCTTGGTACATCAGTCACTAAGTAAACAAATATATAGGAAGATGGAGGAACCTAAAGCTGGAACAAATTGTCAACCTGCCCAAGAGAAAGTTTCCATTTTTATCCTCTATGGAACACTTACGTACTTATGCACACCCCTGCAGGTTTGGTCACTAAAATTAGTCATATTATCACAGTAAAGCTTAGGAAATTGCAGAGAGGCTACCATAAATTCAAAAAAAAAAAAATCAGAAACAATACATGGCACACTAACTGTGCAGCTTTCAGAAGCTGGCTGAACAGACCTTCCTTAAAATACAGGCATCAAGGCAACGGCATTGCTCCTTCACAGGCTCCACTTCAAGCTTTGACAGTGACCAGGGGGCAACAGAAAAGCTCAAAGAACACCTTGTTATGTTCATTCTTTCCAAGTACCACAAGTTAAAGACAGATCTATAGAACACAGACACATCATGAACAACACCTTGAAAATGACAGATTTAAGACAAAACAGTGATTGGGTACATTTAACTAACACATATCACCAGATTTAAAAGGATTATTCCAATTTCTAAGACCAGAAGAAGCATATGTGAGATTAGCATGTATTGGAAAAGAATTGAAGAAAAAATTCCTAGGTTGGATTTGGCAGAGAACTGGTGTATTACACCTATCTGAAGGGGAGGTTAAGCCTGTTCCTATCAGAATCAACAAGAAAAAAACATGCCTTTGAAGAGAGCAGAAACAGAACCATGGCAATTTAAGGACACAGCTGAACATGATCACCCACAAAGGCAAGGATTCCTTCATGTAAACTAAAATTGAGGATCCAGTCATGTGATTAGGACAGAAAGACTAAAGACCACCTGTGTTCTTTCCTCATTTGTGACTTTTTAAATAGAATAATAATAATAAAAAAAAATACTTCCAATTTTCATACTGAAAGGCAAGAGGATTCTTTTTCCAAAAAAAGTTTCAGATGCTGAAATTACTTCCTCCAGAATGAAGATACCAAAAAGTAAATTCTACTGCTTTTCATTTCTTAATACCTACTTTTCAAAAATATCTGTTCTTTTCAAGATAACTTGTCAGCTGATAATACAATTGTCACAAGCCAGCCAAGTATCTACAAATGGAAATATACAAAGGTGTCAAGGCTGTCATTTTGTCCACACTATAATTAGCTTTCATCATTCTTAGAGAAGAGTGAAAGAGATGTGGCTAAAATTAAGACTATTAGTTAATTAGACCTTGAACAGAGAGGGACCTTTTCCTCGAACAACACTCTTATTCCTCCCTTAACTCTGCTGTATATTTTCACCTGAAACCTTATATCCTTTGAGGCATGCCTCAAATCAAAGGATCAGGGACTTCTGTTGGGTTTGGTTTTTTACTGTATTGTCAGCATCAGAAGTGAGTCTTGGTGCACTTCATAAGCCATTTCTGAGACAGAGATAACTTCTGAGGAGCAGCTAAGGAGGATAGCAGAGGTAACAACTTCACGATCAGTGGTGCACTGTAGGTGGAAAGTGCCCTGGGCCAAGTGAGGCAGGAAGTGCTAAGCCATGCTGGGCAGAAGCACAAGGAAGGGGAACTGAAGTTTCCACAGGAAAACTCTGCGACTACGTAGGAGATAATCAGAAGTAGCTGTGACACTTGTGCTTTACCCAAACCTCTGAAAAAAACATCTTTGAAGTAAAAGTACTTGCTTGGTGTTAAGACCTACAGTGTTTTCGTTAGCTACTAGCCAAGCAATAGGCATTTTCCCGTTCCCCGAGGATTTCTGGTTTCCATTCCATTACATATCACGGATTTAAACTGTAATACTGAGTCTTTAACTTCTTCAGTTGCTCTACATCTTGATAAATTGCTGTTTCTTTTAGATTAAGCACCTCTACAAGTGACTGCTTTTCAAACAAACAGTTGCTGGCTCTACATGGAGAGGACCATCTCCACAACCAATAGTAAAACAGTTGTCTGACCAAAAAGACTGTTAAAAATAAGATTTTTAAGACATATATACAGCTATCTGTATGCATATAAGTAAATTTCAGTGCTGCAATAGTAACATGGTTAACCAAGGTCAAAGTTAGTTAGCAGACAAGAGTTTCTCCATCTTCCTGATGCACAGGCAGACTTCTAAAATAAACCAACCTGACCTCCTAGACTAAGTAACACACACAGGAAAGAGAGAGAGAGAAAAACAGAATCCTGGGGAAAAGAAATCTTGCAAGACAGGTTCAACAGCTCTGTGTTGTACACCCCACTCCTCCCACCCCCCGCTAGTCTGACACAAAAAAGCTCTGTGTGTGTCCCTATTAACATTTTCATCTTGTGTTTTCTTGCAGGTATTCCAGATGTCCCACATTATTTGACCAACATGAGACATCAAGTGCAAGGCATTCTGCAAGTCATTTGTCACTGCAAGTAAGCATAGGCTAGAAAGCTCAACAGAAATCTACCTCTAGTTGGGCAGCAGCAAGAACTAATATTCAAATGAAGCAGGGGGGGGGAAGCCCACAAAAAGCCCTATTAAAAGTTAGTGAAGCCCACCGAGCTCTATAAAATACAAAACACATCTTAAGAGAAAATACGCAATAAAAAAACCTTCAATGCTTCCATTTATTTCTCCACTATCTATCTTGAAGTTTATATTGCAAGAGCTAGTAAAACTTGTTGGAAAAAAACCTTAACCAAACTTACATGCAAAACCATGCAAAACCACTTGTAATGTATGAACATTAATTGTTCTGAATGCTGTTCAGCAATTGCATTCACAGACAGAAATAGGCTTTTCAGCATAACTGATGCTTCAGACAATTTTCAGAGAGGTCATGTCGTCTTCACCATGAGAGCCTCTCAAGACCTGACTGGATAAAGCCCTCATCACCCAAATCTGCTGATTAGGGAACTGATTCCAGGGAGTAAAGTAATAATACAGAAGACTGACAAATGGCAATTTTCTAGCTATATGTTATTTTTCCTTCTCATATGTATTTTTAAAGGAAAACACTTGAGATAAGACTCTCTGCATTCTCCGACAGGAAAATAAGCCCTAACAGACAACTTGTCTCTACCTTTCGATGAAGTAGAAAAAAACCCAACATGTACCACAACATAATAGGTTTTAATACAGCAGACAATAAGATACAAAAGCTAAGGACCCAATGCTAGGCAGATTTAATACAAACAAACCAACCACCACACACCACCTGACTGCTTTTTACACATCTAGCAGTAAGTATAGACAGTACAACAATTCCTGAGAATTATTCCAAAAATTAGATCAGTACTGAAGAGTCTTGTTTCCAATAAGGAAAAACTACATGATTCCACCTTGAACACTACGTTTGTCACTAGACCATGTCTTCTACACACAGAAAACATACAGTCATTAAAACCTTTTAAAATGAGGTAAAACTGGAGTTGTCCAAAGCATGATAAGCACCCACAAGAGAACAAATTACAGTACAAAAGTTATACTAGTGTCTTCAAAGCCTCTGCCTCCATTTTTCTGTTTCATTTAAAAGACCGACTTGGAGTTGCTACTCTAATGTTAAATATATTTGCCTTCCCTGAGTAACAGAAGACTATGGACGTTCAAGGTAAACTTCTGCAGCAACAAATTTCTTATCTTTTGAAATAAGGAATACATACCTCAGAGCAAAACTAATTATGGTATAATATAGACGACAGTGAAGCAAGTGAGCATGTTCTAGAACTAGAAATTAAATCCAGTGACGGAGGAAAACAACACAGAGTACAATGGAGATGACCCAATGGCAGAACTTAAAATCCCTTCAAATTCTAATTGACTGTACCCTTCTCCTATAAAGAATACATAGAGCAATACAGGAAGGCAAGAGCTACGCTAAGATATTATAGATTATAATTACTAATTATAACCAGTTAATAATAGAACTCATTATTCTATTACATTCTACTAAGTAATATCATAGAACATATAATATGGAATGTATTGAGTATGGAAGTCCGCATACCAATACCACAGAAACAACTGCAGTTCAGTATTTTCCTCCTGCCACACCAATATACTCACCATTCTCCAAGGTCAAAAAAAGAAGTACAGTCTATCACTTTTACTACTTGACTATCAGAAAGCAGTACATTGCATTATTTTTGAAGGACAGTATAGATGTTGGGTTAGACGTAACCATTTCAGCTCAGAAGTGCTTTACCCACAGTAATTGCCCTGTGCTTGACAGCAATACAGATCTATTTACTACTGATAAAATACTTACATGAAGAGCAGTAAAGAGTATCTATATAAGGAGTTGTGACCGCCTTTACTCATTAGCTGCATTTCCTGGCTTCATCCACAAGAGGACGGAGCTCAGACACTCACCCACACGTTGTAAAGAAGAACTCTATTAGCACCAGGAAGTCTGATTTGCATTGAGCACGTAATTTTGAGAAAGAAAACTCGAGATAGCTATTGAACATACAGAAATTGTATGAGAGAATTACAAAATATATAATGTGAGTATTACTAAATGTACAGAAACCACATCAGGCTTAGGAAGTCCCTGAGCGGCGGGTGATTGGAAGATGGGAGTCTCTTTGCCCTTTTCTTAACCTCTTCCTTCACTTCCATTCACTTTTGGCCACAACCAGTTATGGTTTTGATTTAACACAGTACATACACCCTTTTATTCAGAAAATTGATACCTGAAGTAATAGTTCAAAGCGTGTTAATAGTACAATATACATAACGAAGACCTAAGCAAAAAGGCAAGACAATATACATGCATGAAATTTGACAGAATCATGAAAAAGGTCTTACCACTTAGAAGCCATTGTTAACCACCGACAAGAGCACTTAGCATATCACACTTAGGATGGATCCATCAAGACATTTTCCCCAAGTCCAACGTGTGCTTATAGATGTGAGAGGAGACAATGATGTAAACAGCTACGAGTCGGCTGGAATGTAGCCAAATACTGGAGAAAGGTCTCCAAACACAGTACGGACAAATGATAGAATGCTGAAAAGAAAATGAGAAAAACCATAGTCAAAATTTAGACGCTTACTCAATAGAAATGTTGACAATTTCCAAAAGCTTTAGAATTCTGATTTTTTTCATTGTAAAAAAGTAATAAGCTATAAAAATCTGTTACATGTGTCTTCAAAATTGCTGTTCTGCTCAGAAGCTTAAGATTCTTAGTGATTTTTTTTTCCTCCATGAAAGAAATTGACAGGAAAAAAAACACTCTATCTTCCCACCCCAAGTATATTTTATGTACATCCACTCTTTACATAGAGTTTTAGGTGCATTTTGATTAGGAACATACTTTATTAGTCAAATATACAGTCACCCTCAAATGCAAGTCATTGTGAATCAAATTTTTATTTCTTTTCTGATTTTTGTTGATTCCCACCACTACTTATTCCCCCCCCCCTTAGTATGAGGATGTGGTCAGAAAAAAAAAGAACAATACTTCAGCTGTGCCTCCCTAACAAAACCTTGAGAAGTTCTGGAGATTCCTTCACAACAGAAGTTAGCATGCAACTTGCATGCTTGTCACAACTTGCCTAAAGCGGCAGAGTGCTTTTGATCTTGGATACCACACTTTTAGTATTTTTAATTTTACCCTGGAGGCAGATCAAGCACTTTTAACTGCTTTTAACAATTCAAGTCTCAACGTGCAGTAGCAGTCTACCACTCCTGATCATCTACTTTGTATGGAACAACAACAAAAAAACCCAAAATTGTTTTGCTTAATTTTTTAAAGATCACAGCTTGAAAAATTGCAGGTATGTAAAAAGACCTGTACACCCAACATGACTTTATCAGTGCTCTGATACAATATGAATGTACTGGTTTCCTTTAGGGATGTGTGAACCATTCAATCATCATCAATTATTTTATGTACAGTTTGATCTACTTGTTAGTTAGTGTTTCCAAAAATACAAAAGAGACCCATATAGTAAGTGCAATCTAAAGGCAAAAAGTCACATCCTGATGATTTTAAGATGTAAAAGAAAGTTTAAAAGTGGGATATAGAGACAAGCAGGAAAATTAGATAAGATTTTACAAATAGGAAGCAAGATGATGTCTATACATATATATATTTGGAAACATACTACATAATTCTTTGAAAAAGCAACTCAAGGGTTTTTTACAGTTGACCAGTTATAAAGGGAAGTGTTTAAAGACAGATAAAATTCTAACTCTGATTTTTAACTGCTAAATTGCAACTCTGATAAAAATGTCAACTGTTTTCCGTAGTTTGTGCATTTGACAGTACAGTGTCTCAGATCAGCATCACTTTTTCCTCTTTAGACCATTAGGGCAAGCAAACACTATATAACCTTTCATCATACCTAGATTAATAAACTCCACTTTTCACTTTTTTTCTCTCACTCTTCTTTATTGCCCCTTTTTTAGAAAGACGTAGTAGTAGTTTAAATCAACTCATGCAAAACCTTACATCCACTCGCTCCAGTCTGGAAGCAAGAACGTCAGCTATTCTTTACCTCCTCCTCAATTACAGTAACTGTGAGCAGCACCTGCATGAAATCAAAACCATGCCATATGACTCTTCACAGAACTGAAAGAATAGCCAGACAGAAATCCACCTTGGCGTACCCTGACATTTTAGCTCGGTTTCTCAAGCAAAATATATGTTCATGAATACATAATCCATTCTGTTTAGAGGCTTCACCGTGTCCAGAACAAACACATACATCTTCATTCTTCACCACACCCGACTCAATCTCCTCCCCCAACCCAATAACCAAGCTGTTTAATGGAGGAAATAAAATTAAGCCGAAAACTAACTTGACTATCCAAGCTTTAGGACAAGTTACTGACATTTCAGTTCAGCTGGCAAAGTATCTGGAAAGAGCACACAGGGTAGGAGGCACAAGAAAAACTCATTTGAGGTAATCAAGCTTTTTAGTGGTATATACTGAGTAATAATAAAATTGCAGCTGCTGCCCAGAACTTCAAGTACAACTAGAGTTGCATTTGAATACAACCTCAGGTATCCTACAGAATCAATCTGATCAGATTAAGTCTGATTAGAGGAAAAAAGCATCAGTAAGGTTTAAAGTCTCCAACGGACATGAGTGAAGCTTACAGTAACTAGAGCATATTGCTAGAGGGAAGTTCATTTGGCTTAATTTCCTAACTGCAGCTTACAACCTGAAGTTAAAGTGTAACTATACCAGATTTGAAGTCAAAGGTATCACACAGGTGGAGGTTCGGTGTTTCGGGTAAAAGGACAAAACACCCCACACGACAACCAAAAAAACTAAACCACAAACACCACATCCAACCATACAACAGAACTCCTCTAATATCCTGAATTTGAAAATGCAGCTAAAAGTCCAGCCAAGCTCAAACCTGTCCAAGTAACAGCATATGTAGCTTCTATTAGGTTAACTTTTTGGGGGGCAGGGTTTAAAAGAGAAATTTTATCTTAATTATTTTCAAGTTGATGTATTATATTCACAGAGTAGCTGCTATAATGTCGGCCACTATGCAAAACTGAACTCAACTTTACCTTCTGAGCAGCAATTAGATGCTCCAATACAGTACATTTCTTGCTGTTGCTAAGTATAGGAGAGCTGGTGCACAAGATGACTTCCAAAAACTTCAGGGAAGAGGATTAAAACTCATGCTGCAGGAAATAACCTGCATTTCAGAAGATCAGAAGATATGTACAGTACACTAAATTTGGGCTTTTTTATAATTACTGGTCCAAAAGACTCAACAGATGGTACTTCAGAAGAAACAAAGAAATACGAATAGTTTTAACCAAGGGCTAGAAGTAGTGTTTTCCATGCTATAAACCCTTTCCGGGCTTCGATACACTATGAGCTTGCTTTTACAAATGTAGAATAAAGGCAAAGATAAATTGTAATTATTAAATTACAATTTAAAAATGCGTGTAACAAAAAGTTGCTAATAACCCCATTTAGGCCCAAAGATTTACCAAATGGTACCATGATCACTCAAACGTGGCTGACCTGTACCCTGGCATTTCACAGAGCTGGGCTAAGTAATGTGCTGTCACAAGCACTCCTAGCATAACACACTACCTCCTTGTGAGCTCTGGTGCTCAGTCACTGTCCCACTCTTCCCCTCCTCTAAGTGATGGCAGATGCAGTAAGAGCCCATACAATGGGGGAAACATACCAGGCCACAGGACGAGGTAAAGCCAGCTTTCAGCCCAAGGCTCATGACTTACACCACCCACCATGCAAGGGGTGAAACAGGAAAAAAAAAAATAAACAAACAAATGTATAATAAATCTGGGTTACGGTTATGATGTATTGACCATAAATAAGACTTTCCTGTTACAGGATAATTAAGCAATTTTTCCACTACAGCACACACAGAGAGATGCTGCCAGCAGGAATAAAGATTTTCAGTGGCTGCCCAGTTCCTCTTCTCCCAGCCTTAACTTCAGCAATAGCCTGCACAGCTAGACAGTCCTTGCTTTCCTCACTAATAAGCAATATTAGTGACTGCATCAGAATGACAAAAAAGAAGAGTTTGAGAGCACCCGAATGTCACAGAAGCCATTTCTAAGCTTACTACCTCATGAGACTGGATTTTATAAGAATAAAATGGGGGAATGCAGCTTTCCAGGTTGCTGATATTCAAATCTGCCCCCTTTCTTTACTGAAGCTTGGCACACTTTGTCTTAACAAAAGACTTTACTAATATAAATAAAACTCTTAAAAGAAGCAATTTAACAACAATATCACAACTTTCAAGACCATAATCTAGAAATTATTACATAATGAATTGGGTGTTATTAAACACTATCAAGAACATTATGGCCATACAGTACTTGCCCCAATTTCACCAGCCATCTTCCTACTGAAACACAGCCTTTTTTCAACTCCACAGTCCACAAAATCAGCAAGGCTGGGTGGCTGCCAATCAATTCATTATGAGGAAGTACGGAAGTTGTACAAAGAAGAGAAGCAGGGCAACCCAATGCAAAAAGCCAACCTTTAGGCACGGCTGGGTGGGACAGGACACAGACATGATACACAGAACAGGGAGGGATATTAGACACCGATATTGCAAACAGAAGATGCATAGATGATAGGCAAGAAATTATTGTAGGTTCCGCTTCTATGTAACTAATGCAGAAACGAGATAATTCTCGAGGCAGATCAAGATCACCTACAGGAAATCATGGAAAGGGAAGGAAAGGATGCATATCTCAGTCATACCAAAACTTTGGAATATAGCCAAACATCTGCACCTGAGAACTACATTTGATATACTGATTCAACAATTTCTCTTCATAAAAAAATATAGCTTTCATTTACAAACTGGCAAAGTAGAGGTGAAAAGATTCCCATATAATCCCCATTTGTAGTTAAGGATTTGCAAGATAAACTTCAGAGGAGGGCTTGGTGCCAAAATGCATTATAATTTGACCATGGTAACTCAAATTTTAAAATGTATCTTTGTAATCTCCTTTCCTCAGTTAACACAACAAGGGACTAAGAAAAGTACATGAATCACAAATCATGTCCATCGGGCCAGTGCTACAAAACCTGCTTGTTCTTTAAATTTTGATTCTATCTTTTTATCTTCTGCAATCTCAGAGTATTAGAAATATGCCAAATCTCAAGCTGTGTTCTTACCAGAGCACAGTGGATATTTCCATCTAGGCATAAGAACTTTCAGGTATCTCAGATTAGCCTCTTAATAAAAATTGCCTTTACTAATGCCAAGCCCAAGAAACTCGGTGCCCTCAGAAATCACAGCGAGGTAAGATTTGCTCAGTTACACCTTCCTGTAGTGCTAATGACCTCTGTCTCTCACATTCACCCCTGCTGTTTTTTGACTGCTGACACAGGGGAGTGTTTCCTCACCTGTAAAGAAGCAATGATTTTATTTTGAAGCCCAAAAAAGTGACCTTAGTTATTTTCTATTACACCAACTATAAGCTGGGACTAGCTCTCTGAAAATATTTGTGATGTTTTTCAAGAAACAATTTCAAGAAAAAGAAATGAGTGTCCAATCTGCCAAGGACCAAGAAATTACAGCTCTTCTGTTAGCATCAGAAGTTGCAAGCAATCCCTATACTGGGACTACCTCAATCAGTTACTGCTTCCACCAGGAAAACAGCTAAAACTAAGTCTGTGCCAGCGAAGCTTTTTAAATAATATACACAAATATTTCACAGGGAAGTAGTGAATAAGACTCCCAAGTTGCCTAATCTTACATTACCTAGACATTTATCACCACCTGTTCCTTATTTCAGATGCACTGGGGAGGGGAAACAGCAGACCACAACCAACTGCAACAACCATCTTCCTCAGATGCTGTTTTGTTTTACTGTTGCAGGCAGCAGTGCATCAAGAGTATTTGCAGCAGCTCCTACCGAAATTCTCACAGCCAACATTAACAAAGATTCAGCAAAAAAACCCCAAGACCTTCCACAAGTGTACAGTGTAGGAACGAAGCCTCAAATTCTGACCTGTGCATGGCCACCGCTATAGCAACGACAGTGAAAATGCCAAAATTGCCAAAAGGGTCAAGAAACTATTTTTCTTTTTTACAAAATAAATTGCAAGCACAAACTAAACTAAAAATCAGTCTGTAGGCATGAAACTAAATAATTAAATCCAAAGAACAGAAGCTTATATCACACTTTCAGGCTGGTTTTTGCAATTTCCTATTTTTTAAAGTACCTCAAACCAAAACCAACAATCCTTTTTGATTCAATAAGCTTTTGGAGATCAGCATCTAGCCAGGTTCAAGCACTTGGAACTACTGAATGAAAAAATCAACAGCTTACATACTACTTTTCCTCCCTTAGACTGTTAAAAGTACGTTCTCTTTCTTAAAAAGTGCCAGAAGCTATTAAATCACTGACTAGTTTTATTACTACGCCTGCACAAAGAAAAATATATGGCAATAAAAGGTTTTCTTTAGCTATTATATAGCATTAGGAAGAACCAACAAGAACTTTATGCACATTCACTAGAAAAGTCTGTATGGATTTAAACTAAAACAAGACAAATAAACAAAAAAACCTAATGAAAACAAAACAGCAACAACAAAAAAAAAAAAAAAAAAAAAAAAAAAAAAAAAAAAAAAAAAAAAAAAACCCACAAAACAACCACTTTACTCCCGTGAACAAAAGAAGAAGCTGCCTTCCCCACTACCTCCCCTCAAAGCAACTTGGGGTCCTATATATAAAATGCTAGTAGTTCCTCAAATATGCTGAGCAGACAGTGCTGAAGTATAATAGCAGCTTTATCTACTCAAGCAGCTGCAGAAAACCATCTTAATATATCCCAATCTAGTGCAATATTTGCTGGCCTCTGGAAATTGGATACAAATACCATATAAAAAGGCAGTAAGGTTAACTGCTTGTGAAACACAATTTGAAACAAACAGTCAGACCACCTCTATCCATTCTTTTTTGCTTAGACAGCATTCAACCTCAAGAGTTCATAGAGTCTGTATTTACAGAGGCTGAGATGTGAACTTGCTGTTTAACAGCAGCCCAAATTCTCCAGCATAACAATAAGATAAACAGAAATATTCTTGTTTCTAGGCACAAAACATTTTAATAGCCCTACTGATACTTGCGCTCTCCTATGCTTCTTACTCTTCTCCTAACAAATGCATACTAGTTTTCAAATAGCATTTGCTAAATTCAAAGTATCTTTTGAGGACTTGTGTCACTATGCCAAATCTTAAACTTAAGAACCCCTACATCACTCTAGAGTCATGTAAAAGATTTTATGCCTTTATAACTATACAGTTATATGCAAGACTTTCATATACCGGATACAGTTTTAAGGAAACATGTAATAAAAGCTACTATGAAATTATAGGGGCTAGGAAATACTTGAAAACAGAACTATTTATTCTTAATTTTAAAATATAAGTCAAGAGGACAACAACTTGCACTGTATGGAAGCATAACATGGAAGACACTATGCAGTACCTTCTATAGATATCCTCCCAGGAAATACAAGGTTGGGCTTCAAAATGGGTTAATTCAGTTGCATACAATTTACCCACACAGACCAGAAAAACACAAGTATAATCTGTGCCTACTTGTTGTCTTGTTAATAGATTTTGAATAACAGACTATAAGGTTGATCATGACAGAGTAAGAGAAGTGTTCTCAGATGTTTTTAAATCAGGTATACTTTTTCCCCTAGTATAGCAAAGGTCCAAAAGTACAAAAAAAAAGCATTAAAGAAATGTGTATAATGGTAGGTAAAGGCTCTTGGACTCCTCCCCCAAAAGTCTGTTCTATTTATTTTGTGCTTGTATCTACCTAGCTTTCTTCCCATGCTTGCTATCCACCACATCTCACCTGTACCACCTTTTCTACAGTTATTCACCTGTTAATTCAGCAGGCAGGTACATGTAAATACACACACAAACATATGTATCAACTCCACGTGAAGAAGCATCTCCGACCCACAGTTTTCCATGCAATTTCTACCACCATGTAGGTTCACACTGGGAGGCAGAGGTGAGGTCTGAAGTGAAGAAACAGAAAGAATAGGCCTGATCTCCATGATCTGCAGGAAACAGGAACAAATTTTACCTGATTGAAGGTGTCAGGAAGATCCACCCTGCTACTCCTCCCGAGATGAACAGCACTCATTCCTAACTCCTTTCTCTCTACAAGCTGAGATAAGGTATGCAGGAGCTCCCTGAATCTCTGCAACAGCACCAGCCATCACAGGACTCACTCCTCATCATCACCCTACGCCACAGAATAAACAGGCGAGTCAGCAGTCACCACATACAAGATAGCAATTCTTCATCTTTTTTGGATTATGTCAGGGGAGGTAGAAATCTCACCATTTTTGCTTACAGCAATCTTTTTTAAGATGATCGCCATTAGTGGCAGATCAGATTAGTTCAATTTAAGGTCATTACAAATTCTGTTGAGGTCAAAATGTTCAGCTGCCACAGACACAACCCTAACAGTTCTTTCTGATTCAGCACAGGAACAGAAGTGGTATTAAGGCACACACAAGACAGATAAAAATGACAAGGAATGCTTCAACCTATCTTTCCTCCTAGCTTCTCTGTAGAGAACTGGTCTTTGTCAAGGTCTGCTGTTAACTCCGAGTCCCCTTTAGGACATGGTGTTTACAAAAGATGATGCTTCTTCATTTCGCAAAACTGGGCAATGTCACCAGAGAAGTGAAGTCAATCTTTGCAGTATCAGCTTCAAATGTGAATTCAAGACCTAGCTTTATCATACCATTTTCAAGTGTTATGATATAGATATTTCTTCACTTTTTAAAATTATTATTAATTACACTACTTGTACTCTCTTTTAACAGTCTCTCACAGTGAATTACTAGAGCCTTATCTTCTGGACCAAGTACAATAAATTAGCTGGATTTGTAGTTTTCACCACTGTCCCCAGCTCTTATTTTATGAACTTATCCAGCATTATATTGTTACCCCAAAGAAACTTGACCGCACAGGGCTGGCAAAGCCTGGACAGCGTTCGTCTTTGAGACTGTTACAAAAAAGTAGTAAAGATCAACAGCAGTTAAGAATTCTGTGAAAGACTAAACAAGTAGGGTTCAATACTGCAGAGCAGGACTTACTCATATTCTCAAAAAGAACTTTTCAGCAATTTCTTGCCTCTAAAAATGGTACCCAGTTTTTCTTTCCACTCTTCTCCCTTGTTTACTCACACATAGAGGTATCTTTGAGCTCTTCGAATACTTTCTGCACAAGTATGACCAGCATTACTCCCACCATGACCCGAACTACAGAAGACCTAAGGACTGTTGGTAGCAGTGATATTTAATAATGCTGTATTTAACCTATACCTTCTCTTTCCATTTAACATAACATACTTGAGTAGCATTATTTTTTGTTATAAATTGCAGATTATGAAGACAAAGCAGAAAAACCTTGAAAGGGCTAAGGAAAGAAAACAGGATCCTAAGGTTTACCAGAAAGATATTTCCACCAGACTGTGAGAAGACCTCTAGAAAGTCCCACTGGAACCTTCTCTGAAATACTTAATAGAAGTCCGGGCAATGCATGCTAAAAAGACTAATTCATATATGAAAGAAGGCAACGATGGGATTTTGGGATGATCAGGTGAACGGGAAACATCTCACTCAAGACAGAGTCTGATTTGGCGGAATTATCCTATTACTCCATAGAAATACACTGAAGATAAGCAAAATAAACATTACAAAGGAAGAACTGCTAGTTAAGCTGAAAAATAAAAGTTGGCAACTGCCGCTGACAAATTGCTTTAACATACAATCTGAAAATTACAAATACTGCCACATATCAGTTATTTAATTCTGAAGTAGCTTTTCCAACAGTGAGATGAAAGAACACACAAGGCTTGCTTTACTATTACCATCATCTCATGTAACGTAACTGGGGAAGAAAAAGAAAAAAGGTAATTCAAAGAAAAGAGAAAAAGGTCCAAGCCTGGAATCTGCTCCCATTTTCTGGAAAACAGGGAGAAATATGAAAATAGGTCATTACACTAACTCCTAAGTGACCAGCAGTACCACTAAAGTGAGCATGTCAATAATTCCAAGTCTCCTGCTACAGAGACTGGTGAAGCACCAGCTACTTTAGACTAACCCAACCTCAGTACTGGAAAAGTACAGTTCATTTACGCTTGTACAGACCACCTGCCACAGCAGCAGCTGGAATGGTGGAAAAAGGGGACTCCTGCGCAAACAATGCAGATCAGCTTTGTCTATCATCCCTAACTGCAAAAACACAATTCACGGTACTCACATTGACAAAGGCAAGAACACCCATGCAAAGAACAAACCGTTAAAATCCTAAAGTTTACAGCAACAACTTCTGGGCACTATGCCATCGTATCAGACCAGATATTTAGACATTTCAGAGAACCTCAAACTCAACTCTAGTTCATTTAAAAAATAATAAAAAAGAAAACACCCCACATTTGTTCCTCTTCCATTTTTGCATACAAACCTAAACCACTAGGAAAAACTAGAGATAAACACAGAAAAAAAAAAAAATCCCACGACACTGAAGCCACATCAGGAGCACACACTGTTGTTCAACCAGCTTGAGGTGATTTTTTATTTATTTATTAATTTCTGGTATCTTCCAGTGATGGTATTGGACACTTGCTATGTGAGACTGTATTCTGTCATCCTTAAGGAAGGAAGGACAAGTCTTAGAAGAGACAGAGCTATATGGCAGTGCACATACTTAGGGAATTAACTGTCACATACTGAGGATAAATGAGCTAACTACTAGAAAGAAGAACTGCTATTTTAATCACTTAAAAAAAAAAAAAAAACAAAAAAAACACAACCAAAACCCTGAGGCAGTCTGGCTAACACCTATTGCAGGGGTTCTCTGGGATTTGGAGGGAAACTGGACCAGATGCTGAATCCTAAACCCTTCTAACATTGCAACACTTCTCCTCCAGTCCATAGTCACTCCTGGGAGGATTACTACAGATTGAAAAGTCATAAAGGTTCAAAGTGGTTTGGGTGTGAGGGTGCAGAGGCGGTACAAAGCAGTACACCACAGACAGGCTGCGCACTCAGCCACCTGCCCTGCCGCTGATGGATAAACTACATTGCATCTCTGACCAGTAAGGCAATGCAGGCCAGTAACTACAGTTACAGGGTCACAAACCCTGAACTTTTATCCTCATTTTTTGCACAGTAACTCACGTGGGCATACAAGCACCTTCCTCTCATGTTATTATTTCCATGCAACATATTGTCTCTGTGAAGCTAAGGCTTAAATATAGACAAAAAAAAAAAAAAAATCACTAAAAGCTCAGAGCTTCCTAAACCAGAGGAAGTATATTATATACACCTGTACTCTGCATTATGTAAGTCCACTGAAGTGTAAAGTCTGCCTACATGCCTTTTAAGGAACTCAGACTTAAAAAAAGTCATGTAGTCCTTTTTTCAATGATGAAGTAGCCATCACTAAACACTATGACCAAGACAAAGCTCTCTGAAACACAAAACTAGATATAAAATAGGCAAGTCCTGCTGTGGAACATGCTGTTTTCTAAGTTGTTTTCCTTGATGCGTAGTCACTGAGGGGGAAGTAATTATAATCTTCTTAAGTTCTTAGAAAAAGTAAATACAGACAGTGTGTTCTCAATTGTATTAGTAGAAACTTTCAGCATACCAATTAATTTTACCCTCCAAAATTAAAAAGACAAACACAGTGGAAAAAAAAAAAAAACACATGCAAGGACCACTTTTGAGCTATTGAGGCTGAGCACTATGACACTGGAAAATGTTAATACAGTAACTTGAAAAATGGAACAGATCTACTTTTTGCCTTACAGCCCTCCAACTTCCCTCCTCAAAGGTACTGTGTTATTACATGAGAAGCAGCTATCACTGTGCTTTGATTCGCCTAGGCCAGGCAAACAGAAACAGAATTAGTTGAATATTTCTACATTACCTTATCTAACCCTACAGAAGAATTAAACAGCTTTTCTTTTAAAATGTTCAACAACAGTTTTCTGCAACATCCCAAAGCAACATACCACTGCTCTGCTCCAAGGAAACCACCTCCAGAGAGAAGTCAGCACAGGCTTTAACCAAATCCATTTTGGAATATAAATAAGGAGCCATTCACAGCAGCAATTCGCCCAGGGGAGTCAGCTGTCTACTGACAACAACCACCACCAAGTACCACTAACTAAGGGCCTCTACAAACCACAGATAAAGGAAGCTTTTGACAAGAGAACGTCGCTCTCATCTTTAAATACTTGACTTACTAAACACAATTTTTACCGAGGGGTTTGTTTCCTTCCTGAGATAGTAGCACAAGATAAGAACCGGTGTGTGGTTTCCTAGCACTTGCTCAACACTCTTCCACAGAAATTCTGAAGTATTATGGGCCTATCTTCAGCACAACAGTAACAACACAGAAGCAAAGCAACCGAAAGCATACTGGGGAAACAACACATTGAGGAAATACTTAAGTTACTGCAGTTAATTTCACTCTTTGCTCAACCCACAATCAGCAAATCACCTTCTTCCTCACAGTACTCTGTATGCTCCCTATATCTTGCTCCTGCCCACAGGGGTGGCTCTTCACCTACCACCTCAATAACTTATGAACACCTTGCTCTTTCTGGTCTGCATTTACACAAAGGTGGCTTTTCATCTCAGTCTTTCCACTGCACAAAGTCTGAGCCTGGGAGATGTGCAGTGTACATAAGAGTAAAGAAGAACTTGCTTTCTGCTTTAGTGTATCTCTTTCCTAAGGCACATTTCAGATCTGTAATTCCCAAGGAAGTTCAGATTACACTCTTGCTACCTCATCTTCAGACTGTCTTACTGTTCCTTAAAAGCGTATCAGCAAACCGTTTTTGTGACTCATTTCGTACAAATGACCATCAAAATACTGGGGAGAGGGGGTTATTTATTTATTGTATGTTTTCCATCTGACTCCTTTAGGTGTTTTACCTGAACCTCTCCTGATTGCCGGCCCAGTGTTTGCTGGTTAATACAGAAAATGAATTGTTCACCAACCAGCTGTCACTACAGTCAACAAAAAAAGTCATGTAACCAAAATATTGGAAGTATATACATAAAAGTGGAAGACGGAAAATAATTAAGCCCCTATAATACATAACCTCACTGTAAACAGACATTGGTACTGTCTCACACGGATCTTTGCGGCACCTTAAAACGACTCCTTGAGCGAAGCGCTACACACTACGCGAAGGGCGCACGCCCACGTGTCTTACTTTGACGCTCAAGGTTTTAAAGTAACTTTCACGTAAAGGCAAGCGAGCAAGCGTGCTCATCAGCTGTGCAGAGGGCGGGAGCGGTAGTGGCCCTGCCCCCCCGCACCGCGCACTCGCCGCAAGACGCGCCGGAACTCCGCGAGCCCCACGCCGCCCAGCCGCAGCACCTCGCAGCGCGGCCGCCCCCCGCCCAGTCGGGCGAACAGCCGCGGGGCCCGCGCTAGCAGCAC
>JAAGNO010022122.1:4603-14948 GCA_033439905.1 Ceryle rudis
CTTCCAGCTCAGGGGACTGAATACCATGAGGATAACTGGTCTGACTATTAAAGACTGAGGCAAAGAAGGCATTAAGTCCCTCAGCCTTTTCCTCATCCTTGGTAACAGTGTTCCCCCTTGCATCCAATGAAGGGTGGAGATTCTCCCTGGTTCTTTTCTTGTTGTTTATATATTTGTAAACACGATTTTATTATCTGCAGCGGTGGCCAGGCTGAGTTCTAGCTGAGCTTTTGCCCCTCTAATGTTCTTTCTACATGATTTAGCTAAATCCCTCTACTCTTCCCGAGTAGCCTGCTCTTTCTTCCAGAGGTGGTAGACTCTCCTCTTTCTCCTAAGTCCCAGCAAAAGCTCCCTGTTCAGCCAGGCTGGCCGTTTTCCCCACCAGTTTGTCTTATGACACATGGAGACAGCCTGCTCCTGTGCCTTTAAGAGCTCCATGTCTCCAGCTTCACTTGCCAGGGAGCCCACTGGGGACAATAGTACTGGTGGTTTGTCAGTCACTCTGCTTTGAAGAATCCATCCTCCCTGAAGCCTGCCCTTGGCTCTGCTCTGGGGTATCACCTCCAAGGCAGTGTGAGAGGAGAGCTGGAGCTTGGTGCAGGGTGTGTCACCTGAGCTGGTGGGACCCAGTCAAGCCTGGATTCTCCCCAGCCTTCTGGACAGAGCCTTCTGAAGGCTTGCAGGGCCACCTGAGTGTTATTTTCAGATGAGGCCATGTGGTTTGCTGCCAACACCATGTGCTGCCTCTCCTCCTCTCCCTCTGTGGTACTGTCCCCAATGGCACATCTGCTGCCAGTTCTCCCTCAGGGCCAGGACCAGTCCCAGGGCACTGGCACTGTCTGGGGCTGCCCTCAAACCCTCATCTTGCTCTGCTCAGGGCTCCCAGACGGTTCTGAAGATGTTGTGACTCACTCACTCCCCAGAGGCACCATTCCAAGAGCATCACTGACAAGGCAAGCCCCTATCTTAGAAGGATCCCACAGCACAGCACAACGCAGGATCTGGGTGACCTGTCCCCTGTCAGCAAAGCGGGGCATCATGGGGCAGCAGCCATTGCCAGCATGGGTGCTGCACCTGTGTGCCATCACTGTCACCGTCACTACACGGAGGAACCGGCAAATTCCAGCCCCCTCGGGAGCACTGGGACAACGGAGCTGTTGGGTCTGTATTTAAAGCACTGATTGCCAGAAATCACAGGATGGCTGTACCGGGAGGAGGGCAGAGAATTGGATTCACTCTCTAATTAAAGGTTTGCTCGTCATTTGAATTTCAGATGCCAGCTTTAATTTTAGAAACTTTTGCAGGCAGTGGAGCGACCTGCCCACCTGCCTGCTGCTGGGCCCGGTGATGGCAGACAGATGCCACCATGGCTCAGCTGGCAGGGACATGGCTGTGCACTGTGCACTTGCTGCCCACCGCAGAGCCTTGTTACGTCGACTGTAATGAATGCTGCATCACCCCAGTGCGGTGTAAGGCCAGCCCTACCAAAGGGCTCGGTGCTGAGCCTGGGCGGTGACTGTGCTGGTGGTGCAGCAGGGACAGTACTCACATATTCAGTGTCAGCCTTGGAGTCATAGTACTCGATGTCTTCTTCCTGCAGAGAAAAGGGAGAGCTGAGTTAGTAACAGTCAGGGATGGGGATGGCAAAGGTATCTCGGCCCTTTACTTGTCCCCTTGGCACCTCTGCCATGCTGCTGAGAGCCATCACATCACTGGGAACTAAATTCTACCCATGCTATGCTGTCCTTGGGATATGGTTGGGACCCCACATCCACCTCATCTGCCCTCCAAGGACCAGCCATCGCCTGCCATGCTTCCATTTGCTTATGGTTGCCACTGAGCTGCAGCAGCGTGGTGTCATGCACACCCTCAGCCACTGCCAAACAGCCCTGCAACAGTGCCACTGGCATCACCTTGGCCTCTGTGCTGCCACTGGGTGAGAGGCTGCACTGTGTCCCCATGTCCCAGATACTTGGGTCCTGTTGCAAGCATCGGGAGCTGCAGGAGAGTTGGGCACAGGCAGCACATGAGGCAGCATCCTCACAGCCAGCAGAGCTCCCTTCCTCATGCTGCAGAAATAGGGAGAAAAGCAACCTCGCTTCCACGGAGAAACACACATCATTAATTTGGGGTATTTAGGGCCTATTTAGGAAGAAAGGTCTGCTCAGATTCCTCTTCCCCATGTCAGGACACAAGGCAGCTGATAAAATTCCTAAAGAGGCAATTCAGAGCGCAGCAATGCTGTCACAACAGCATTTCGTGTGCCATCAGAAGGGGTAATTAAAGGGCACTTGGAGACACTTCTCTGCGTGCCAGGACGTGAGCACGACACAGGCACACAGGCAGCCAGTGCGGCACTAACATGTCTGCCGCTCAATCAGCCGTCAGCAGCCACTGCGCAAACCAGCCTTCCTTCCCACTGTAGAGGCAGCGCTATGGGATGATTACTGCTGTTATTATTTAATGAGGAAAGTGATCTGGGCCCAGAAGAGAAACCAGCCAAACCTTAACGGCAACTGCTATATCCCCATCCTCCGCACTCCTGCTCTACTCCTGCTTCTGTGGCACCCAGCCTGGCTGCGGGATCATGATGGGCCTGGTGGCATCATGACACCCCACCCAGCCTGGCAGCTGGCTCATGCTAGGGAAAGGGACGAGTAGGTACGAGCAGCTCTCCAGGCATCCGGCACTACCTGCTTCACTGTCCCAGCCCCACTGGGAGCTGGCAGCCACTGACCCCTTGCCAGCATCATCCTCCAGCCACAAACGTGCTCCCCAGAGCACAGAGATGAGTCCACCAAGAGGTGGGAAGGAGTGGGGACGTTGCTCTCTCAGTGTCACTGGTGTCAGGGGGACCCCATCAGCCTGCGTGGCTGACGTCCCCCAGGATGGGGATTGCAAAGAGCAGTTTCAGCTTCCCCCTGGGCAGAAGGGCCAGTCCTTCCCATGGGTTCTGGGACTCTAATCACGGCAATAAGGCAGCACTGAGATGGGAAAGTAGAAAAAAAAAATCGACGCAGCATCTTCCAATTTCTGCTATTAAAAAGCCTAGTCATTAAGGAAATGTACTTATTAATTATCTGTGATTTGTTGTGAAATGCTGAGAGGTTTACAACAACAAGAAAAGGAAAAAAAAAAATTAATTTCTCTTTGGATGCCCTCCCAGCACCACTCTCGGCCCCACGCATACCCCTGCCCCTCACCGATGCCACCGTCTCCCCGGGTCTGCGGCCATCTGCACTTCCTAATTAAAGGAACCCCCGGGAGACCCGTAACAGAAATGAGCTAATTTCATGTTTAATGATCTTTAATAAGAAGTGAGTGTGACTAACAACAACCATCCAGAAGGTGCTTTGTTATTCATTTTATCTTCCATCAGCTCCTCCAGAAAGCCCAAATCCCCTCTGACACAAGATGGCCCCATTCTGGCAGTGGGTGAGAGGGTGCAAGGTGATACTCAGGGACAAGACCTGGTCCTCTAGTCCTGCTTTCACTCACTACAGCGCTCCCATGGCACAGCACAGCACAGGGAGAAGACCTCCTGGAAGGACAGCTCTCCCACTGCTTTCCTAGAGATTGAAGAGCCCTTGCCATGCACCTTTTCAAGCCCTGGCAATCCCAGGAGCAGCTGGATGAGATCCTGGCTCCACTCTGTGCTGTGGCTGAGTTCTGCACATGTGAGATGGCACATGTGGGACAGCCAGCATCACTGCGGCCCTGGCCCTATGATGTGGCCTGATGCCAGGCCCTGCTCCCCCTGCCACAACCCTGCTGATGCTAGGGTACCGGCTTCATAGGTTCAAGGGAGCCCACAGGAGCTGTCAGGGCATCTGTGTCCTTGGCACTTGGAGGCTGGTGGAGTTGAAAGGAATTTATTCCAGGAAGGATGAACAGAGCCCTTGAAGATGCTCTAGAGAGACACAGAGATTTCCTGAGAGGCAACACAGGGTCCTACAAGTTCCTCTCCCTAATATTTGATTTATAAACCACACTTGCCTTCTTCACATAATCCTTTCCTCCTCCTCCTCCAGTCCACATTAAACCCAGCACCTGGTTTGTGTAAATAGCACTGATATTTCTAGAGCCTTTCAGAATAAATACCAATGAAGAAAACAAGGGGGTGATAATGTTGAGGGGATTTCAGGGCAAACCATTGTCCCCGTTTTTTGCAAATGAGCTTGCAAAAAGCACTTACTGGTTCATGGTGAAGACGGACACTGGGTAGCTGTACCTCAATGACATCATTAACCGCCACCCATTATCTCGCACTGTAATTGCCAAATGGCACCTGCGCAGTGGCCCTGCCCATGCTGCTGGATAAGCACAGGGTTATTTCACCCTTCTAAATCCTCAGTGTAAGTTAAGGGGAAATGACTTGGGGAGTTAAGTGCAATGGCAGAGTAATCTGTAAATGCTGCTGAAGCCATCACCCAGGTTTCTCTGGCAAAGCCACCGAGCAACCCCTGTGGTTCAGTGTCACCAGGCAGTCCCTGGCCATGGCTCGACCCAGGTGGGTTCTCCTGGATAAGGCTCCAGAGGTGCTGCATGCCAGTCTCTCCGGGGAACCGAGGTCCTGCTTGTCCACTGTAAGCCCTCTCTATCAGTTTGATGTTCCACTCCTTCACTGATTTTACACCAAAACTCCAACCAAAAAGCTAATTAATGAAACCAGGCTGTGAGTGTCTGGGGAGGTACAAGCTGGAGCCCTGCCAGCAGGTCATGGGAGGACCCTGCTTTGGCATGGGTGCTCCCTGTCATGTGACATCAGACCAGGTTAGAGCCAAAGCCCATGACAAGAGGGGTACAGGGGGCTCAGGTGGGTGGGGAGGGGGACTCCTTCCTTCCACCCTCTAAAAAGCCTTCTCCAAGAACACTTAATTTTTTTTTTTTTTTTTCCCCAAAAACAATTACAGCAACTAAAAATAATGCTAGAAAAGTCAGTGCTCTGCTATCTCACTGCAGCCTGGCAATGTCAGGATAGAGGGGTGCTGGCCCAAACCTCTGAGTCAGAGGTCTAATGAGGGGGCAATCAAACCACATCATACACACAGCTGCCACCACCCTGAAAATGCCTCGGAAGGAGCTGCAGGTGACACATCAGCTCCTTGCTCCAGCCCGTCCAGCCAGAGCATGAAGCCAGCAGGGACGCAGCAGAGAAGCCACAGCTTGCTCTCTCCCTATAGTTTTTCTACAAGATCACCCGAGCTGTCTAATCCTTCTCCTGTAGATCCGTTGTCCTCTGCAGGATAGCTTGCCATCATCTTGTAAGGGTCACCCTGTTGATTGTGTGACCTGGGGATGCTGTGGCTCCTTGGGGTGATTTTGCAGGTAGCTCCTGCTGTACCACATTGATTTTGGTCCACTTCAGCACTACAGCTGGGGCTTTCATTTCTCCAAGCGGCACAGGTGACCCCTGTGGTCAGGAAATCTCCTTCAAGACTTAATTGGCTCTGGAAGGGTCAAATCCTGCAGCGGTTTGCCTTCCAGGCAGTTAGGAGGAACTTGAAGAGCGGTGGGGAGGACAAGTTGGATCCCAAGCCAACACCAGTCCATTTCTCAGCTGCCAGGGGAGGCTGGACAGGGCTGGTGGCATGGCCAGCAACTCATACCACAGCACACAGATGTGGGGACAAGCCATATGACCAGGATCTGTGCCTGCTCAGACCCATGGGCAATTTGGCAGGTGCAGAGAGCAAGCAGGAGCCAGTGTGGCTGCAGAGCAATGGCGGCTCTGCCCATGAGTCCATCTTTCCTCTGCCATCAGCTCTTATAATGGGCAGTGAATACTTAGGGAGTTCTTCATGTCCCCAAACCATTAAACACACAGAAATAGCAACAGATTTTGCTTACACTTATGCCTTTCATATGGGAGAAACTCCCACAGCCCCCACTGTGCCTGCAGCACCCACAACCTCACATCCATTAAGGCCGGATGGCAGAAGGAGACAAGCAGAGGGACACAAGCATGTTCCCACTGCAGTATTGACCCTGCCAAGCCTGTCTGCATTGGGAGGATTGGGATGGGACTGGATGATGGCTGTGCCTGGGGATGGGTCTGTGCTAGACAGTTTGCCCTAGGTGGCAGCTGGGGCTGGAGGTCTCAGCCTGATGAATGCTCACCCCAAGGTGTCCCAGCCCTGCTGTAAGCACAGCAGCGTTCTCAGCTGTGCAACAGGAAAAAAAATGTTTCTGCAGCAGCTGCCACAGGGCAGTGTAAGGGCCACAGCCAGGAACAGGCTCCCAAAGGGACCAGATGAATTCCTGGGAGAAATTCCTACCTGCAGTCACAGCCACGCCTGGCTCTGGGCATCAGGACAAACACTGGCAGCAGCTGGCAGGGGCTGAATCTTTTATTTCCACTGGGCTGGACATATCCTTGTCCATACACACCATGATGAATCCTTCTCCAGTCCCTGAGAAGAGGAAAATATTTCACGGCTAGCCCCAGCCACCATAGGCTGTCAGATGGACCCAGGATTGCTCAGGTGGGACCATGCCTCTCCTGCTGCCCTTGCCACGCGAGTCCCCTCACAACCCATCCAGCAGCAGCGGCCATACACATTATCCAGGACAGGTGGAAACAGTCATCATAATCTCCCTTAGCATCTTTTTTTTTAAAAAAAAGCAATTTCCTCCCTCTGTCTCTCTGACAGAGCTGGGGAAATATTTAAGTGACCCATCAACAATTTTTTCATCTCCCTGAGAAGATGTTTTATCTGATCATGCCTTGCCGGCTATTCTTTACATAGCACCTCCTGTCCAATCCTGCTCCTTTTGAGCCTGCCTCAAACGAGATGTGGCTGCCTCTCCCCTCCACTGCACCCGGGCAGAGCCAGTGGGTGCTGGGGAGCCCCTGCCCTGCCAGTGATAGGATGGGATGGGGCAGCAGCACTGCCAGGAAAAGCAGCAGCCCCCACACTAAATCATCACACCCGTGGGACCACCACAGGTTGCTTGGCCATCCTGCAGAGCAGAGGGTGAGAGGAGTCTACTCAAGCCCTATCCTTGGCTTTTAAGAGGGAACGGCACTGACACGGGGTTTTTGTGAATGATTTTTGTGTTCTGCTTTTCGGCCAGAATGGCTCTACAGCAGGGTTGGTGCTTTAACACAGTAATTCTCCAAGCGTAATGAAAGCTGACATTATATCAAACACAATAAAGACTTTCAGTTGATGGAGATCATTCCTGAACACACAAACCCATTAAACTGAGAAAAAAAATATCAATTCTACACACTCGCCAGCCAAAAGAAAATGTGATTTGTTATCTAAAAAGGGGTTATAAACACAGCTTCAATGCACTTTCTGTGCTGTAATGAAAACTGGGTTTGAAATGGCAAGACGACTGCAAATTAGAGTATTTGATTTTATTTTCTAACTTTTTAGGTAAACCTTCTACAAGGGCAAGTGCAAGGTTACAGCGACGATCTTTCTGTTCTTGGCTGATAAGTCGGATCTGTAATTAAAGGAGGAGAAAAATGAAAGGAGGATAAGGAGCCAGCGTTCGCCCTTCTAACGCCACTTTGAACGCAAATCCCTGCCTGCATCACCACGGCAAACCCACAGGAACAGCTACCGGCACTCATGCACGGTGTGCCACGGTGACCGCTCCCACCACAGACATGTGCCGAGCACACCATGGTGATGCCAGTCGTATCAGCTGGTTGACAGGGCCTGTACCTGGAGGGATGCTGCACCCAGGGCTATATGGCCACCAAAGGGCATACAGCAGGTCCACCACATCCCCCGCCTTTATCCCTCACCTTTCTGAGGCAGCTGGGAGCGCAATCTCTGTTATTCCTCCTGTCCTTCCCCATTTGGCAAACAGCGATCCCATTTTCCCTGGAGTTTCATTTCTAATGGAGCTTGAAATTATCTGGGCTTTGTTATTTGCTTGTGAGCTTGCAGGCGGGGGTTATGGATGGAGGCGGCGGTATGGGGCTGCCTGGTGCCCGTGCTCCCTCTGCCACCTCTGCACACACCACCGCACCCCAAAGCCACATGTGCTGTGCCCAGCAGTTAAACCCTGTCCCCAGCAGCTCTTACATCCACAGCTCAATGTATAGCTGTTTGTTTGTTTGTTTGTTTTCCCCTAAGGAGAAAGGGCCTACTGGCCCCTTTTCTCTCCTGAAAGGTGGGGAGAGGTGGGAGGCAGAGGGATAGCAGGTAGAGGAAGAGGGAAGCTTCCCAATGTAGCGACGGAAAACACAGTGAGGAAGAACTGGGAGAAAAACAACAGTAATAAACATTTTATGAAGCAGAAAATGGCTTATAAAGAAGTCAACTTTTAAAGGCAATTCATATAATCCTGCCAAGTACACATAAAAGCAGGGATGGCTCTCTGCAGCATCAGAGTGTCCCTTAAAGGGACAAATAGCTTCAGTGGCTCCAGGAGACCAATGCACAGTGCTAACAATGCCCTGAGATGCATTTGGCAGCTGGCAGTGCACACCTGTGCCTTCAACAGCTTTCCCTGGGTTGGCAAAGCCCCCACTCCTGTGTGCCATGGGGGTGTGGGACACCCGAGCCCCTGCTGATAGTGCTGAGACAGGGCTGAAGGTCTGGAAAAGAACCTAAGGCACTGGAAAACCTTGGAGGAAAGCAGAACACATGGCTGGAGAGGAGCTGGGAGAACATGGAGTGAGCTAGGATGCCCGATGGGCAGCATGGCAGCTTGTCAATGAGGATGGATGCAAAGGATGGTAGCAAAAAACTCAATGTGACCTTCCAGCATTTTTATAGGTACATTTTGCAGGTCTCTTGTCTGAGCAGGGTGGTAAATAGAGAATGGGAATCTGGTAAACAGCATCATGGTTTGGGCTGCAGCCCCAGCACCTTCATCTGCTGCTGGGGACAGTCTATCTGGGGGACTCAGCACTGCTGCCACAGCTAGGGGATAAGGCTAGGGACATCTGAAGCAGGATGACAGCCTTGATGTGCCTCGAGGGACAGACCCACATGGATCTGCACAGAGTGGAGCCAGCCTGTCCTGGCACAGCCCCTGCAGAGCCCTGGATACAAGTCTGGAGTCCAGAAACTTCTTAGTGGGAAAAGTGGTTGGGTAGGCTACTGTAAACTGGGAGATTTTTGTGGGCTCTCATCACACCAGTACTGAGTGGTCCCAGTGCCCTGTGGTGGGAGCCTGCCCCACAGTATTGGGACCCAGCTCTCACCTTTCCAGAGCTGTACCAGCCTTCACTGGGGAATGAACATGTGCCCCTGAGAGACCTTTGCTGTGCAGGGGGGGAAGGACACAGCCTCTCCCCCTCCAAATCAATACAACATCCCCACACCATAGCCTGCCCTGTCACCCCCCCATCCCTGCCTATTGTGCCACCCCAAGCTGCCACCTAGCCTGGTGTGAACAAGCTAGAGGGAGAGCATGAGGGGTGCCCTGGGTGCCACTGCATAGGTGACCTTGGGGCCAAGGCTGCTTTCGGCAATGAAAGCACTCCAGGTGTGCAGGGGAGCTCTGATATGCAAGGACATGGCCTTGGCTTGGCCCTGCTGGGAGACATGCGAGGCACGAGGACTGGTTGAGGACAAGGAGCAGGGACAGGGCAGGAGAGCATGGAGCAGAGGAAGTGTTTTGGGATCACGCAGGTGTTTTGCAAAGCCCTCTGAGGCAGGAAGCTGAGCTCAATCCCTTCAGAAAGGCAAGTACGGTTGGAGTGCAGCTGGGAACACCAAAAAAAAACCAAGAAAAAAGAAACTTTCCCTGTAGAGATGGGTTGTGAGTGATTGCTGGCAGCAGCCTCCCAGCCGCTTGGGCTCCTTTTCCTGTTTCATTTTCCCCCGGACTTCCATAGCAACCCATCTGCAACGAGGTTTAATGGGGCTGCCATTAGCACTAATGCAGCGCAAACACTCAGCATCTGCCGGCGCGCCTTCAGATGGAAACACAAAAATAACCGTGCTCGCTGCAATCTGTCATCGACTTCGGTGTGAGGTTAGGATGCGATGTGCCGGGAGAGGAGGGGAGAGTTGTGGCCAGAAGGAACAAGCCACTCAGTAGGACAGGAAGAGAGGAGGAGCTGGGGATGCTGCGCTACTGCCTTCCCTGCCCACTGCCTGTGCCAGGGGCAGCAGCAGAGACAGCATCACCACTGCTGCATGCTGATCTGACCGTGCCCTGCCATCTTACAGGTGAAGGACGGCGAAAGGAGGTTCAATCCTGACAGCAAGAGCCGTTTAGGGACAGGGCTGAGGCGGGCTGGTCTGTGGCTTGCTGGCTTCTCCTTCTTTCCCTGTGGAGTTACTGACTCAAAGAAAAGTTTCTTTTATGAATAAAAGGGGTGTGGGTGGATGTTAGGTTTTGTGTGTGTGTTTGTTTTTGTGGAAAAATG
>JAAGNO010022127.1:0-13913 GCA_033439905.1 Ceryle rudis
GCTGCTGTGGCGGCGCCTGGCGGCCCTGCGGGCGGCCCCTGCTCCCCGGCGGCTCTCGGTGGCCGCGCCGCGCCGGGCACCGGGACAGGGACCGGCACCGGGACAAGAACCGGGTAAGGACGCGATGGGGGCGGAGCCCGAGGCGCGGGCGGGCCCGGTGGGCGGAGCGCGGTTCCGCCGCTGCCGCGGGCCCCTGACAGCGGCTCGTCCTTTCCCCCCCTCCCCGTCTCCCCTCAGGGCGAAGCGGTGATGGAGGCGGCGCCCCGCGGCCGCTCTACATGGACGTCCAGGCCACCACCCCGCTGGTAAGGGCTGGGCCGGGGGCTGTTCCCGGCCTCGCGCGTTCCCGGGCCGCCCGCACCGCAGCCGCCGTCGCCTTCCCCCGGGAGCAGGGGGCTTAGCGGGGAGGGGAGCAGCGAACCGCCCCTGGAGCGCTCCGAGGTGCGGTCCCTCCCTGCGCTGCGCGGGTGTTTGCGGGGACCGGCGCTTCCCGCGGGGGATCGAGCAGCGGTCTTCTCACTGCGCCGCGACCGCCGCCTCTCCCGCCGCGGCCCGGGACGTCCGGGGTCGGTGTCTGCGCCCGCTACGGGGCGGGAGCCGCGGCCGCCGGCGCCTGCGGGGATGGGTATCGCTTTGAGGGGCGGGTAGAAATGCTTACCTCTCCCACTGGTCTTAAAAGACCTTGTATTTTCTCTTTTCTTTGCTGAGAAAATGATGTTCTGTGATCGCCTTGATGCAAATCAAGGTTATGTGCAAAGAGCGTAATCGCTGGATATTCGCGTTTGCCAGAGGCCGTGTTGTAAATAGCGCGCAATAACCCCAGGTTCTCCAGATCCGGCCTGAGCTAAGCCAGCAGAAGTGCCGCAGGTCGTGGGGCGGAGGGAGGCCGTGCAAGCGTAGAGGGAACAGAGGTGCTTTTCCTTCTCCTTTTCTAAGGCTGGGTGGTTTGTGCCCCGCAGGACCCCCGAGTCCTGGACAGCATGCTCCCGTACCTCACTGCTTACTACGGCAACCCCCACTCCAGGACCCACGCCTACGGCTGGGAGAGCGAGGCCGCCATGGAGAAGGCGAGGCGGGTGAGTGTGACTCTTGGCAGCCAGGGGGGCTTTCCTGCTGCTGAGGAAATTCAGTGTCGAACGAAGGTCAAAAGCACTGAGAAAGTTGCTGTAGCTGGTTAGTTCTGCGTGGGCTGGATTTAGCAGCTTCACCTTTGCTCAGTAACCCTTCAGCAGATGTACTGCAGGAGCCAGTGGTGAGAGGGGAGCGGCTGAAGCGGCAGACAGCAGTGCTTTAGGCAGAGGTACGTCAGGGTTTTTAGTTCCCCGGGATCGCAAGCGCGCTGCTGCAGTACTTGGGCTAACTTCGTGTTTTATCCCTCTCCTAATCTTAGCGATCGGTCTTGGGGCGGCTTTTTGGAAGTAATATGTGCTGGGGTTTTGTCTACTTCACCTTTGTGTCTTTTTCAGCAGACTGATGCTTCACCCCCCTGCTGCTCGTGACTTTGGGTTCCTTCTGTACTTTGTAAAGAACTGCTGTAGCTGTGGCAGAACTTTGTTCCGTGCTAGCTGTGATCGTTTCAAGGCTCAAGGGGGGATTCCTGACACCGTTTTGCACGTGTTTTGCTGTGGTGAATTCATTGTATTTTATCTGAACAAATCAAATCTCTATTTCTTTTTAAACAGCAAGTTGCGGATTTGATAGGAGCTGATTCAAGGGAAATTATCTTTACCAGCGGTGCAACGGAATCAAATAATATGGCAATTAAGGTAAAAGGCTCCTAATGATAGTTATTTATTATGTTAATATTATGTTCTCAAGAACTGTCTGCGTCTTTTGGCTGTTTAAATATTAATACGTTGGCCTAGTTAGTAATTATTTGCACTCCTGGCTGTATTCCTTGTGGTATTCGACGTTCAAGGAGGAAATAAGGGATGTTTCGGTGCCCTGGACGCAGTCCCGAGGACATAATACCCAGTGTTTGTCTTACATGCACCGAACACGATCCTACCGCTTCCGTAATTAAAATCTTTACAACGGAATACAGTGGAGATGCTGATGACAAACCTGTTTCTGCCTTTAGGTAGCGTTTTAACCTTTCGCATGTGTGTTTTCAGACTTCTCCTGCTATAGGGCTCCCTTGCAAGTGCGTGTGTGTGAAATGTGTTTCTGTTAATAGTGTCTGGAGCTTAACGTTAACATTTGCACGGGCTCTTTGGAAAGTGAGATGCTTTGAAAAATGAGTGCTGATGGAAATACGTAGCGTGATCGACACGTCACTGCCTCTGAGATTCGTGACTTTGGGGCAAACAGGGGAAGGTCCAAATACCTGGGCAGTGATTCCTTCTCTCCCATCATTTTGTCTAAGATTCGCGGTCTAACGGCCGATGTCTTGTCCGTGGATTGTGCCAACAGGGTGTTGCAAGGTTCTACAAGTCCAGAAAAAAACATATCATTACTACGCAAACGGAGCACAAGTGCGTGTTGGATTCTTGCCGTTCCCTGGAGGCAGAAGGTTTTCGGATCACTTATCTACCAGTTAAAAAAAATGGGCTCATAGATTTAAAGGTAGGTTGTTAACTGATAGAAAGAATACGAAAATAGAAGAGGTTTTTGCTTCAAACTGATGCTCGAGAGAGTCTTACGTCCTCTTGATGACCGAGAGGGAAGGATGGTAAATATCACAAGGCAGAATGAGAGTCACGGTCAAATCTCTGCCGCAGTTGGAGAAGGATTTTCTGTTCTCTCCGCTGCTCTAGACTTTTTCCCAACAAAAGCATCCGTCTCATCCCGCTGTTCACCTGCTGTCAGTCATACCCCTGCACTGGGGCTGTGGCATACCCTGTAGGGAGCCCTGCACGTGACTGAAATGGAGCAGGCTTTGAGTGGTGACACTGCATGACCCGAGCTACTCAAGGCATCGGGCACCGTAATTACGGTGCTTCCGTCCGACTGCGGTCTGGGAATTGACCCTTCTGGCCGCAGTCTGGGCATTTAGAAGTTGTTAATGCTTATTTCATCGATTGTGCCCTGTGACACGGGACGGCACCGGTTTGGTTTCTCAGCCCGGCATCTGGGGTGGAGGAGGGATGTTGGTGTAGGTGGTGGGGTGGCGGGACCAGGCCTGCAGATGCAGAAGGGTCACTCGTGCTCTCTGAGAACGTTGCTGGCACACTCTTGTGTGTGACTCTCTTGTATCTGCTGCAGTTCCTTCAGAGCCAGCCTGACTTTGTCCCGCTGTGGCTGAAGCTGTTGTGCAGGTGGTTAATTCATTAACCCGTTCAGAGGGGCGTGTGAGACGCAGGAAAAGCCTGTTCTGATTTGATTTAATCGACTCGGGTGGCAGGGTGGTTGGGACGTACGGAAATGCAGCCGATCGAGCTTCTCTTCCTGCAGGAGTTTCAGTTCACACGGCTCAGCGCTCTCACCGGAGCTGTTTGTTGGTTGGGGGGTAGGATTTGCTAGCAAATTGAAGGTGTGCACAGGATTCTTAGTTCTGCTGTTAGTCACAGCTTTTGTCTGTGTGACTATTTCACCAGGAGCTGGAGGCTGCGTTCCAGCCAGATACAAGTTTGGTTTCTGTAATGACTGTGAATAATGAAATCGGAGTAAAGCAGCCAATTCATGACATTGGTAAGTACACTGTGGCTTCTAGAGGCCAGCTGCTGGCCCTTCTGCTTCGTTTAACCTGATTTTTCATATCCACGAGCGCTCCTGCTGCAAAAGATGGGTAGTAGCAGAGTTAAGGAATAAATAATAATGCCGTCCCAAATAATAATGAATTTTCAAAGGGAAGTGAGGACAGGATTCAGATATTTTAGAGCGAGTACTGCAGCAGTTACAGCCTTGTACAGGTCAGCTGCAGCGTTTCTGGTTTCATTCTGAATTGTACGATGACCGAAAAAATTGCGCAGAATAACTGGCCAGACTGAGTTCACGTACTGTAATCATTCGCTGAGCACTTGCAGTGTTAAGAGGAGAAATGTGTAGAATTTGGGGCAGCGGGGGATGGTGGGCACCACACTTAGGCAGCCTTTCCTCCCCGGTATTGCCGTGTGCAGTCACGAACAGTCCGTTGGGAGGACAGAAGCTTGCTGAAGAGCTGGATTTCTGGAACGGGAGGCAGGGAGAGGGTGAGCCACGCTCGGAGCAGGCAGATGGAGAGACAGGGACCTCAAAGCAATCCAGCGAAGCAGGGGAAGGGAGGGCTGGAGAACCAGGGTTCTGGTTTCCCCCTGTGCTCGTGTAGTCGAGACCGTTCCTGTTGCCACACGCTTGGCTGCCGGAGACACCTGGTCATAAGCTCTGGTTGCCACAGCAGGTTCTCAAAACACCTTGGCAGGAGGTCTCAGCCCAGGCCTGGGGCCTCGTAGAGTTAACCTAAGGCCCTTTTAGCGTGAGTCCTCTGGCCCAGCCTTAGGAGTTAGACCCAGCTGGTCTTCCTGGACCACAAGAGGTCAGCTCCTCCTGTGATTGATAACGCTGAACTTGTTATGCAGAGGAGGGGTCTGGGATGCAGCTGTGCTGGGTACAGATTCTGTGGAAGATGAGTTGTGAGTTTTTTGATGTCAAAAAAACCCCAAATTTAAGTTCACTGCCCACAGACTTTACGTTAGTTTGTTCTTTAGTGTATTTTAGCCCTGGATGCAAAAGTGTTGATTACAGGCTTGGGTGGCTACAGATGACTTCAGTCACCAGCATGTGTGAGGACTAGTGACAATTCTGAGAACATATTTGAAGCTGAGTATTGCAATACCTGGAAAATCCTAGAATCGATTTGGTTGGAAAAGACCTTTAAGATCACTGAATCCAAACCAATAACCCAGCACTGCCAATCCCAGCACAAAACCATGTCCCTAAGCACCTCATCTGCATGTCTTTCAAATCCCTTTGGGGATGGTGACTCCACCCTTTCGATGAAGAACTTTTTCCTAATGTCCAACCTAAACCTCCCCTGTGCAACTTGAGGCCGTTTCCTCTTGTCTTACTGATTGCTACCTGGGAGAAGAGACCAACCCCCACCTCGCTACAACCTCCTTTCAAGTAGTTGTAGAGAGTGAGGAGGTCTCCCCTGAGCCTCCTTCTCTCCAGGCTGAACAACCCCAGGTCCCTCAGCTGCTCCTCACAAGGCTTGTGCTCCAGACCCTTCTCCGGCCTCGTTGCCCTTCTCTGGACACGCTCCAGCACCATAACATCTTTCTTGTAGTTAGGGGACCAAAACTGAACCCAGTATTTGAGGTGCAGGTACAGGGAGACAATCCCTTCTCTCCTCCTGCTGGCCACGCCATTCCTGATCCAGGTCAGGATGCCATTGGCCTTCTTGGGCACACGCTGGCTCCTGTTCGGGTGGCTGTGGATCAACACCCCAGGTTCTTTTCCAGCCACTAATAGAGGAAATGGCATAAAAATATTTGGCAAGTATAAACTTGAACGTAGAGCTGGTTTGTACTGGACAGGTGTTGAGAAGAAAAAAGAAAGGAAAAACAAAAAAACAAAAGGTCGTGTTGTCCAGCTGTGGGGTCATCTCCATGGGGAGACTTGGATGTCCCGTGCAGCCATTTGTACTTAAACGTGGTAGGTGTGCGTTTGGAAAGAATCTCGCCTCGTAACAGCAGAAGACTCTTTAGCTTCTCAAACGAAGAAATTCACCACAGTCTTACCCGCTGACCTGCCCAAACCTGTTCCCAGCGAGGCATCAGCTATGCAGCTTTAGACACTTCACGGTACAAGAGTCACAACGGCTCCCATTCCTTCCTTGGTCACCTCGGAACCGGTGCCTGCTAGAAACTGATGCTTTAGGTTGGTTGTCGCTATCGGTGCAATCGTAAGGAACGGATGAGATAATGGAGGGGTTTGGGTTTGTGTTCTTATTACAGGTGAGATCTGCCGCACGCGTAAGGTTTTCTTCCACACGGATGCTGCACAAGCAATTGGTAAAATTCCTATGGATGTCAACGAGATGAAAATTGATCTAATGAGCATCAGTGGCCATAAAATTTATGGGCCCAAAGGTACTTACTGAAGCGCTTTTCCAGAGGCTTGTTTTCATGCCTGCCTTAAGGTAAGGTATGAAGTCAAACCTGTCTGTCATAGTGACTGTTACTTAAACTGTAGAAAGCTATTCTAAGACTGTTGGACTGATTCATCTAATCTGCCTATTTGAAGCTGGTGCCACTGATGAGTCTCCCTAATGACAAGAAAGGGAGAGGACTCCCGGGACTGGTGCTGGCCCAGTAACCCAGGGAAAGGAGTTCTTAGACAGCTTTCAGCTGGAAGTCAGTAAGGGAGTAGCAGTGAATGAAATACCTGTGCCTAAAATCCGCGGTGCAGAGGGATGAGGTCCCAGCTGTGCCCAGGAGCTGGGACAAGTAAGGGAAGTACTGAGTCCTGAGGTGGCTGAAGCACACTGGAAGAAAATGAGCTTCTCCCGTGGCTGAAGCTCTGGGAGCCTGACTGAAAAGCAACAGGACTGGTGGGAACAAACACCATTTCCTAGACAATATTGTGCTTCTTACGTGTCCGCTTTTCTCGGTGAGGTGTCCAAGTATATGCTTGTTGTGGAAATAAATTCTCCATCCTTTCAGAACCGCGGGGGTGTACTAAAGCTGCTTTCCTCGTTTTCAAGGGGTTGGTGCCATCTACGTTCGCCGTCGACCGCGCGTCAGGCTAGAACCCCTGCAAAGCGGGGGAGGCCAGGAGAGAGGACTGCGGTCCGGGACTGTGCCCACTCCTTTAGCCGTGGGCTTGGGGGCAGCGTGTGAAGTGGCAAAGCAAGAGATGGAGGTATGTGGGAGAAGATGCTTGTTCCGGATTCCAGAAATTAATGTAACGGGGCCAGTTAGGTTGTAGGTTCCTTAGGTCTTTTTGTGTCCGTGTGCCTGAATTAAATTTGATTATGGTGGTATAACATGAAGCAAATATTTTGAGATCTTCAAGGACATTTTTGGGTAATTGGGAGTTGATTTTCAGCTTTCTTAAGTTACGTTTTTCTTGAAGTTGTTTGAATCACGGTTCTCTACAACAGGTTTACTGTTGACAGTTTTAGTGAAATACTGCTTTAAGTGCTTGTAGTCATCTCAAGCGCTTGCACTCATTCTGCACACATGTATGAGCAGCATCTCTGAATGGAATGAATTGTGTTTATGTAATGTGTATTTAAAAAGAAAAACAACCTCCTAGTCCATTATCGTGACTATGAAAGGTGCTGTAATACAGTGCCAGTGGGATGTATAAGCCAGACATCTGTACACGTGGGATCAAGCTTCTTGCTGGGGGACAGCAGAGATCTGCTGTCTAAGCTGGGTGGTTATGGAAGCCTTGTTAGAGGCTGGAGAGCCTCCAGAGCCTGAATTCTGCATGAGCCTCAGATCTGGATTCTCTTCCTTGCCTGGTAGAGTTTTGGTGTTTCTAAACCAAGTTAATATTTGAGGTAGCCTTGTTTCCTTCTAAAGCTTTTTCAAGCATGAATTACATGCGTGCACTGGAGCTGGTGCCATACCTTACTGCCTTTTTACTATAAGTGACCTTATGCTTTAGTCTAGAAGGAGACCCTGCGCGTGGGCGGCTCTCATTGTGTAGGTGCCTGTTGTAAAAACTGAGCTCGCAGTAATCGGTGAGTCCGTGTCTTTGTGAAGTACAGTTTGAGAGCTCCTAGGGAAATAAGGGGCTCTTACCAGCACAGAACCTTTTCTTGCGTTGCAAAATGTCTCATCTTCCCCATTACCAAACTTGTCTTTAAACACGAAGAACTCGGTGCTTTTAGGAAAGCCGGTTTGGCAGCTCGTATACCTGGGTCTTTCTGAATGGTTTGGAACATTTTTGATGGCTGAGCTGGCCAGGACCAAACTGGTAATTGTGTTTTAAAACAGTTTTGTACAGTAGAAAAAGTTTGACAATTTCTTTTTAAGTTTCAGTTGTGTTCTTTCCCTAGTCCGACCAAACCCAGCTACTTCAGTCTGCTCGCGGCTGGTGACACGAAGCAGTTTGAGGGAGGTCCAGCTGTACGCCGTTTAATGTTTTGGTCTATTTTCTGGTTTCTTTGCTAGTATGACCATAAGCGAATCTCACAACTGGCAGAACGACTGGTTACAAAAATAATGAGCGAAGTTCCTGATGTGATTATGAATGGAGATAGAGAACATCGCTATCCAGGTAACGTTAGCGAAATCCCCAGCCCGTTAGAACCATTGAGCTGCTCGCTGTTAATGACCGCGACTGAAAAATGCACTTCAGCTACACACGGCACGAGTGCTGCCACGTGGGGTAGGGTCTGCCCTAGGCTGGGCTGATGGATGTTCTTTATTTTCATTTATTTGTATGTAGGATGCATCAATTTATCTTTCGCGTATGTGGAAGGAGAGAGTCTTCTGATGGCTCTGAAAGATGTGGCTCTGTCTTCAGGAAGGTAGGTGGAATGGGTGGGAGGGATAGCAGTATGTTTGGGAGAGAAAATAACATCTGCTAGTGGAGGTACAAACTAAGGAGGGGGTGTCCTGTGCGCCCCATATTTGTGTCTTTGTTTAATGAGCCAGCCTGGCATTGATTGCCTTCCAAGATGGTGTTTCTCTGAAGTGTCACATTTCAAATGAAGGTCAAATTTACTCATTCTGAAAGAAAAAAATCTCAAAACCAGGGAAAAAACCAAAAACAAACCACCAAAAAACCCTAGAAATTCCTACTTGTCAGCCTTGCTGGCTGGTCACCTGCCATCTGAGTAGCCTTGACTTGTAACTGCCGGTGACACTTTCATTCCGAAGGCTACCAGCATTTGAGCAGCTTCTGTCCTTCAGTAGGATTTCACACAAGTGGCAGATCATCACTAGCATCCATCGAGGCTGGACAAATACCTGAATTAAATGAGCTCATAGTGTCTGCCTTTAACACAGAAGCAGCAAGAAAATGGAATACGCTTTTACGGAGCTCTGTTGACCGCGCAGGAGTGACGAGTAATGTTTCTGTTACTAAGACAAACTCGATGGTTAAGATGAAGCTAGTGGAGTGTAAAGATGCCCTCCGTTCCTCGCCAAAGTGGTCAGCATATCCTCATTAGAAATATGCTGCCCTCTGAACAGGAAGAACAAGTTTCCACGGGACTGTCTCTGAAGCTGAACGCCTCTGTAATTTGAAAGTCTCTTCCGAGGCTCTGCTTTGTGTGCCAGAGAGCCGTAAACGCCTCTCCCGTTCGTTCTGCGTGTTGCTACCTGTAAAGTCGAGAGACAGCACGTAACCAGTTTTGCCTGCAGCTTCAGAATGGGAGTTCTCTCTGCCAGTGACTGTAACTAGATCGCCTTGTTCTGGGTTCTGCCGTGCACTGTGTTAAATTTACCTGTTCTGCTGCCAAACAGCAGCTTGTGAAGTCGCATTTTCTTTTTTAATGTTCTTGTTGGCGTGTTACCTTCTCTGGCTAGTTGTCTTGGCTCCTTTACATTTTTTTTTCAGGGCCTTCACTTCATCAACCTCTTAGCCTGCATTCCTGCAGCTTTTGTTTGGCATTGTGGTTATTCTTACTGCGTTAGCTGCATTGTCTCCGTACCTCATGCTTCTCATTCATTACCCTGCCCCTTCCATTCTTTTTCTCCAGCAGCAGAAATACCACTTTTCTTGCTCGTGAAGACGACGCAGGTTGTTGTAAAGAATCATAGTAATGTTGTAACATTACACGTCTGTAAGTGACGTGTTCTTTCTCGGAGGAGGTTAGTGAAGTGTTGCTTCAGCATAGCATCTGCATGTGAAGTTTAAATTTTCCTGCCTCCCCTCTCCCCAGCGCTTGCACGTCGGCTTCTCTGGAGCCTTCCTACGTTTTGCGGGCGATCGGAACAGATGAAGACTTGGCTCATTCATCTATAAGGTGCGTGGAAAGGTCTTCCCTAATCATAGAATCACAGAATGGCAGGGGTTGGAAGGGACCTCTGGAGATCATCGAGTCCAACCCCCCTACCAGAGCAGGGTCACCCAGGGCAGCCCACACAGCAACAGATCCAGGGGGGGCTGGAAAGTCTCCAGAGCAGGAAAGTCTGCACTTCCAAATAATTTGCGTTTCTGCTAAAAGTAGGGGGTGGGTTTGCTTCACCCCTGTACATGTTATTCTAGTCCTTAATGGTCTTCTCTTGGTTTAGATTTGGCATCGGTCGTTTCACTACCGAAGAAGAAGTGGATTACACGGTGCGGAAGTGCATACAGCATGTTAAAAGGCTGAGGGAAATGAGGTGAGACATCTTCTTACTGAATGTGAAGACTTCTTAGGTGTGACAGTCACCTGAAGAGTTGGATTTAGTTGAAAGTAATTGTTTCCTTCAAAATTCTAGTGGTGTCCCTGTATATGAACAACTGGTGGTGGGCCTGATCTTAACAGGAGTGACAAGTTTTTAAGGACACAAACCTGATAACAAACCTTCTCCTGGCTCCTGCCTTTGTCAGGGAGAGAACACGAATAGGGTGAGCACATGGGGCAGTGCCTAGAAGTTTCTTAGCCGGAGATGGCACTACTGAACTTGTGTCTCAGTATGTTGTGTTACTTTGATGCAAGTCCTGACTCACCTGGACACCGTCAGATGCAAGGGCTCGCTCTCTGAGACACAAATACTTTTCCTGCTCCCGCTTTGGGCATGAGGTGGAGCACCTGCCCTCTCACCTCCTGCATTTTGGGCTGAGGACACAGTTGAGGACTGGCCATCTGAAGCTCACTGGCCTCCAGACGGGGAAGATGGGTAGATAGGTATCTAGAAGTTTCTCATGTAGTTGATGAAGTTGCCTGTTTGGGTATTGTCGTTGACGTTGTCCGGTGCATTTTAGCCAGGCCTCACTTTTCTCCTTTCTTTACAGTCCTCTCTGGGAAATGGTACAGGATGGAATTGACCTCAAAAACATTAAATGGACTCAGCACTAAGAAAACGTCGCTATCCGTGGACTAGATGCAGATGTCGATTAAAATGCATTTTCTGTACATTCCTGAACAAATTCTGCCGCACTTCTGTATTTTTGACACTTGCAATGTGACTAGAAAACTGCCCTTCCTCATCACGCAGTCTAAGAAGCCAAAAATGAAACTAGTCTTTGTCCTGGAGGAAGGCAGGATGATATAAGGGCCGTTGTATTTATACTGACTCACAGAAATTTACGCCAAAACATAATTTATTTGGAAAATTATATTCCAGTAAGAAAATGGAATTGGTGTGTTACGCTTAGGCCAGCGGAGTGCTGGCGAGAGGCTGTTGCTCCTCAGTGTAAAACATCCCGTGTCACTGTTGTGTTTGTAGCACAGACCTATGGCCAGGCCTCCTGTTCGTTCCATTAAGGTGAGCATCCTGCAAGGGCGGCTGGTTTTGTGCCTCTCAAATACATTGTACTGCAAGAAATCCTCAGGCAGAAAGAAGCGTGGCATTCCTAGAGGGAAATGATGCCCCAGTGTGGCTATGTGCCTTCGCAGTTAAGTTGTATGTGCAGTTAAGAACAACTTTTTTTTCTGAAATGGAGTGGGTTTGGCTCTTTTTCTTTGGTTTGATCTTTTTTTTTGGGTGATGCTTGTACAGAGCAGAGTGCATTGATCCAAAACATCCTGAGTTACAGAGCTTATGATACAAGAATGATGCACTTTGCTGCCCTCTCCGCTGTGCGTTTTCCATGCATTTTTTTCTAAGTAAGGAAAGTAAAGGAACGGCTGGAGGAGGGGGAGAGGCAGAAGCTGTCAGCTTCAGTCGCAGTACCAGTTTGGTTGGAACACGAGTGGTGCAGGTGGTGGGGAGAGCAGATAAAGTGCAATATCTTAATGCAGCCTGGTTTTTTCCCCATGCATTGGATGAGTCCTTTGCTGTCGCTCGGAGTTTGCCTCCAGCCCCTTGGCTTCTGTCACTTCAGGGAGCCTTGCCCGGCTGAGCCTGGATGTTTTGTCTGAAGAGAAGAACGTGCGGCTCTGGAGTTTTCTCAGTGTGATGGGCTGTGCTTCTCTCTGACTGGAGACTTGCATGGGGGTCCCTTCCCTGCAGATGCTGGGGGAGAGCGACAGTTGAAAAGGGTCTGATGAGATTATTTCATAGCAGTGTTTCTCCTCATCTTTGTTGATCTTTCCAGTAGGAAACTTAACGCCGTATTACCAAGTGCCTTTGTTTCAGTTGCATAAGCAGACAGCTCTGAAATTAGTTTTGCTGATTGATGGATGCTGTATTAGCTGCTGAATTTAATATACCCTAGAGAGAGTACATCTTCAGTTCTGGGTGGTATCTACCTCGAGGATGACCTGTGTCATGTAAAAGCTGAAGCTAAGTCTCACAAGATGGATTGTGTTACAGAAGCTTGTGCTTTTTTTTTTTTTTTTTTTTTCCCTTTTCCTTTGTTTTCCTTCCCAAGGACAGGTTGGATTGTTTGTAATGCAAAGCTAATCCTCGGCTGTTCTATTTGACATTATTAGCCTTAGCACTTTTAATACTGTAGGGCTGGCACCTTATATTTCATCACAACATTTTTAAAACTACCATAGGCAGAAATAGCTTGTAGAGGTGTTGTATCTACTACGTTTTCTCCTCGTGCCATATGTGTGTTCTGGACTGAGCATGTGATGACACTTTCCCAGCATGTTTTAGAACTGTATGTTTATGAAATTGTTCTTTGTGTTTCATGAATGATAAAAAAAAAATATAGAGAAGACTTAAACTTGGCTACTTTCAGTCTTTTCAGATCCACCTTCCTGGGTGAGCCGTCTGCGGCAACATCAATAAGTTGCTAAGTTGCAGCTTTTCATTGGAGAACAGAAAAAGAAACTCCTGCGTTTTCTGTGAACGCTGCTGGAAGCTTTTACTGTCGAGTCGACGTTAAGACTTTTGAGGAGTCATTCTTCTCAAACTCAATCCCTGATCTGAGCTTTTTTTTTTTTTTTTTTTAACTCAGCTTAAATTGTGATTGAGAAAAAGGAGACCCCAAAATTGAAAATTCTGACCACCTCTTACGTGCTAAGATTTAACATAGATATTCGACGTGTAAAGGTTTGGAAAACTCATTCACGCTGTTAACAAATGCTTGTTTGAAAATGTGTGCAGCACAAGATGAGGAAAAGGTTCTAGAGGAGAAACTTTTCTCCGTGACAGAAAGAAGTAATGACAAGGACGAGTGTCCAGTTGTACTCCACTGAATGCAGTTAAAGCATCTGGTGTGGGGAAGTAAATCTCTTTTGGGAGAGTATCTGCAAGGGGGACTATCTGTAACTCCAAAGTGAGGGAGCTGTGGGGTTTGGAGGGCTGTCTATGTCTGTGATTAATTGGAGCCATCTTCAGGGCATTCAATTAATAATACAAGGTGAGGATACCAGGAAGGTGGGGATTTAGTGTCACCGTTTTGCAAGTGTCATAAATTACACACAGAATTACACACAGAATTATCCTAGAGGCTGGAATAGACCTTTGAGATCATCAAGTCCAGCCCAAGACCTGACACCACACCACCTAGCTAGAGCATGTCACTAAGTGCCACATCCAGTCTTTCCTTGAGCACCGCAAGGGATGGCGACTCCACCACCTCCCCTGGCAGGCCATTCCAGTGTCTAGTGACCCTTTCCATGAGGAATTGCTTCCTGACATCCAACCTAAACCTCCCCTGGCGCAGCTCCAGGCCGTGCCCTCTCCTCCTGTCACTGGTTGCCTGGGAGAAGAGTCCAGCCCCCACCTGCCCACAGCTACCTTTCAGGTAGGTGGAGAGAGTGATGAGGTCTCCCCTGAGTCTCCTCTTCTCCAGGCTGAACAGCCCCAGCTCCCCCAGCCTCTCCTCATTGGACTTTCCCTCCAGTCCCTTCCCCAGCCTGGTTGCTCTCCTCTGGCCCTGCTCCAGCACTTCCAGATCCTTCTGGAAGTGAGTGGCCCAGAACTGCACCCAGTCCTGGAGGTGAGGCCTCACCAGTGCCCAGTACAGGGGCAGAATGACATCCCTAGACC
>JAAGNO010022129.1:0-43884 GCA_033439905.1 Ceryle rudis
AGGGCTTGTGCAAGGAAAGGGGCTCGTGCAAGGGGGGGGGCTGGTGCGGGGGGGTGCGGGGAGGCTGGTGCGGGGAGATGCGGGGAGGCTGGTGCGGGGAGATGCGGGGAGGCTGGCAGCGTTGGGAGAGCGCTGTGGCTGGCAGCTCTGCCCCTCCCGCCCTGAAAGGGTGCAGCTCACGCCAAAAATGCGGCCGGCTGCCCCTGCCTGAGCATGGGGGCTGCAGCAGAGGCCTGCGCTCCGGGCTGGGTTTGCTTCATTCCCGCGCTACGTGCGGGATTGGGCCGTGGCCTCTCTCCTCGGGTCCCCTTTCCGTACGCTCCCCCTCTGCTGCCAGACAGCTGTGTCAGGAGAAAGTAGGGTCGGAAGTTGCCAGAAATGAAGCGTTGTCAGCAGGGGAGCGTTAGGGTGCGCAGGGTCGGCGGCTGAGCCTTTGCGGGGTGCAGCGCTGCCAGCGTGGAAGATGGGGCCTGGCACCGCCACCTGCCGCCGTCCGGGGGTGCCCCTGGGAGAGCCGGCACACCGCGGCGGGCAGCTCCATCCCTGCGCGTGGCCCAACAGGCCTAGCTAGCGCTTCGCCACAGCAATGTTGAGGTGTTAAAGAAAGGTTCATACTGAATACATAATCTCTCCCATCTGGAAGGTGTGCTTCAGTGACATCACCTGCAAAAAGAGGTCCTGGTGCAGAGAGGAGCCCTCTTTGGGTTCACTACCAGAAGATGACTGTGCAAAGCTGCTTGCAGGCAAGCAAAGCAAGGAGAAAATTAAGGAAAGAATGGGGTCAGAATTAAAATTACCATAAATGTCCAGAAGGTGCTTCGGCTGTTTTTTGTAGCTTCCATTTTCTGTATGCCATGGGCCACCCTGAGCTAGAGAATTGCTGTTAGGGCTGAACTGAGAGACCCCCTACAGAAGAAAGTCCAGGTGCTGGAGGTAATTATAGTAGTGATTCAGGAGATGGCACTTTTCCCACTTCACTGGCTTGTTGTCTCTACTTTTAAGCACTAATGCAGCAGGAGTTCCTGGCCTTCCCTGCACTGCATAATTATATATGAAGAATATTTCAAGTTTGTGTTGGCACTTTGGGGGTCCATTTGTTACTGACAAATTTAGGTATCAGTGAAATGCTGGGGCGTTTCTTGCCAGCCTGGCTAAAAATCCGTATGTGTCAGATGACATGCAGATCTGCAGTTTTTCTTCTTACAGTTATATTAAAGTCTTTGGTAATAAAAATTAAAAAAAGATAGTTCTAGTACTTAAAGGCCCTTCAAACTTTGGGGTAGGATTCAGTTGCTTCATCACTGATTTTTACAGTACTTTAACCACAGTATTTTTCTTAATTGGTTCTAATGATGTTACAGACAGCTAACGAGCCGTTTCACTTGTCCTAGCATTGGTCACATTGCAGGAGAAATGAGAAAATTTGTATCTCTTGTCGTCCTGCAAGCTCTTCTAAAGTTTTAATGATTCCTACAAATAACTGGCAATATATATTTTGATTTGCACCTTAAAGGAAGGTCTCTTAAGAAAACAGTTCTACCAAAAGGAAATTTGAAGCTGCTGGCCATGTTTGCTATCTGTTAGTGTTTAATTCCATTCTCTGACTCCTGTGGCATCACATATATATGACAAATACAGAAATGAACACCACCATATATATACATATCCATGCTCTAGACCTAGAGTTCCATCTGCATGACTTCAGCGAAGGCTTCATTCTGATTCACAAGATTCCTTCAAGTTGCATGAGTATTTTAAATTGTGCTGGGACACACTGCTTCCTATTTATAGACCTGTCATTCTGATACTCCAGTAAAAGCAACTGTAGTCATTCTTTATCCTTAAATGAATCAGAAAAAAACATAATCTCTGTAATACATGTTTCTTGAGTACTGACATCTGGAGTCACTAAGAGATTTTGTGTATAATTGTGTAAGCAATGTTAGATGAAGGAACCAGAGACCAGATCCTCCAGGCTAAGCTTCTCTTTCTCTGCTTAGCTCAGGGAATCTTAATTTCTCTTCTGGAGAGTGGAGTAATTTTCTCAGGAGAGAGAGAACAAGCTAGTACATACTTGGCACTCAGGCTGTCAAGAAGGGAAGGGTGATTCCCAGTCTTCTCAGGGTGGTGAGGAAGGAGGGTTTGGACCCAGCTTTCCCACCTTCTGGGTGTTACCGCATGTTCTCACATATCTTGGGTATCCTCCGGTCATCAGCTCTGTTCTGAAAACTGCAGTTGTTCCATTTTGTGCAGAGCTGTCAGGCTGGCTTTGCGTGAGCCTGCTCTATCAGGCCACCCAGGGGACATGAGTGGGGAAGGCAAAACTGGAACTGACAAATCTTATTTCTTTAAAACAATATATTCATGCATGTATTTCTGGGAGGAATTGAATGCCTGATTGCAGAAAACCCTCTGATATCAAGCAGATATCACATACTTGTGGTTGTGCAGTAGCAGCCCCAGCCTGAAGTTAAGATACTGGCTTTTTACTGTGAAGGTTTTGAATTTCTTCAAAATTATTTCAAATATGAACCAGAACTACTATTAAGTAGTGATTTTTCAAATAGAGTTACATGGTGAGGAGAGCCAGGGATATGCTGGTGCGTAAAGAAATGGAAAATTCTAGTTCAGTGCTGGGAGGGGTGCTTTTTGGCTAGTGGAGGACCTGTAAGTGAAAAATAGAGGGTCATATTTCTAGGTGGAATGGCAGAAGCAGTGTAAATAAACCAGAGGTGTTGCCTGAACGGATCGTTGCCCATGTAGTAATGTTAATAACACCCATATCCAGAATGCCTATCTAGTCTTTCTGAGAGGTTTCTTGGATAACTGTCTACATATTAATGTGATGTTTTGAGAAACCTGCATTTCTGTTGAAATATACTGAGATGCTTACATTTTTGGGGGGCTTGTATATTTGGAAAAAAAATGGCACCTCTTGGATGTTACACAGATGCTGGCTTCCTTCTCTCGCAGCTTCTGTATTGCCAGCTGATCATGGACACTGCCTCTTTTTCTTCCTCCATAGGAGGTCCAGCAAAGCAGCAAACTGGCATCAAGGAGTTGAAGACAGTGAGGGAGAGTTCCTGGACATAGATCTTACTTCTTTGCCTCATCATCTTTGTTGTTAAAACTTTCCTTCATCAGTTTGTGAGAGATCTTATATTTTACGCCTGTCTTGTCTAGTACTGGCTGATTAATGGTGTCTTAAATGATCTGGATTAATTAACATTGCTGCAGTGGCATCCTAAAGAATTTGCAAATCCTTTTGTTTGATTTCAGCAGGGGAAAACCACAGTAGCTTTAGCTGAGGGATCATTTTTTATTCAAAGGTCGGAACCAGGCATGACAGTGACTCCAGCACTGGATTGAACATTGCAACTCTTTGTTCTAGAGCACTCAGTGCCCAGTTGATATGAGAGTCTTATTTTCTTTGGAGTTGGTGTAAAGTCTGTTGTTCTGGTGATTTCAAAGGACTCCAAGAGAGGCCGAGGAGTGTATTTTGGAGCTGTCATTTAGCAGTACCAGAGACAAGGCTGCAACATGTCAGGTAGATGAAACCAAGGTCAGCCCATTCGCAGATGGGAATATTGTCTGGCCCCAAGTACGTGGCTTACACAGGCTTTTTTCTTCTCCTAGCTCTTTAGCTGGGAGCTTTCTCTGTTATCTGCTTTCAAGGAATGTTTCTGAGAAGGGAAGCTAGTGAACCATATGGCACAGCCCTTAATGACAGTGGTGACTGCAGTGGCAGTTTCAGAGCTTACACATGCTGACTGACCAGTCAGGGCACGGTAGATGGAAAACCAGCCGCTACCTGTGTGTTACAGTACAGCAGTATATGAAAGACAAACTTTATGTCAATATAAAAGGCCTGTCTTTCCCTCCACAGAGCACTGATTTAGTGCTCTCTTTCTTATGTAACTGTTGATTTTCAGAAAAGTTACAAGAACTTACTATTTTTGAGACATTTGCTTGTATCTTGTATTTGGTGGCAGTCAGTCAAGACTGTGGAGTATTAGGGACCTGATCATGCAAACACATTCCTTCAAAGAGCAGACTAAACAGATTGTTACCACTGAAAGGAACCAAGTTAACTTGAACGAATACTCTAGGCTGCGTGACACAGATGTAGTGACTCGTATGACATTTCTGCTTTCTTTCAGGTTGTGCCAAGGAATAAGCCAAGAAAAACTTACTGTGTCCTAGCATGGCAAATGAAGAAGATGATCCAATTATACAAGAGGTAAAAGTATATTGTGGCAGCAGTGATTGTACATGAGGCTTTTTTGTTATTATTAATAGTTCCCAGTGTTCCTACATTGCTGAAACAATGTGTTAGCAACATCAGTGGTTGTCTCATAACTAATGGCTCTGTGCAAGGAAATAGGTTGTGTGGGCCAGGTCACGGCTTATGGTATCTATGATGCCAAAATAGTGGTGTCCATGTTGGCAGATTCAGCTCGTGGTTTTCACCCTTTGTCATCTTTCCATGTCAGAAGAGGAACACAAGTGGGGAACTTGCTTCCACCACTGTGCGTTTACAGGGGCTCTATTGTGTGACTCTGAGAGCTGTGAAAAATTTGAATTACTTTGATGAGTTAATATATGTTAAATATGAAGCTTTTTCCTGCCTTCTGCTTAAAACAAGCAGTTGTGTTCTGATTCTGGACTTCTTTAAAGGACTGCTATGTCCCAAAGAGTAGCCACAATATCTTGTTCACTTATGTCTGAATTTGCACACCAGAAGTACAAGGAAGGGCAAGCTTGTAAGAAGGAGAAAAGCCATGAGAAAAAGAGTGGGAACTGTCAGGATTATATCTCAATGTATCTAAAATGGCAGCTCCCATATGTGATAGTCACGAAACATCTGTGGATTTTTGGTGCTGGTGGCAAAATGCTGATATTGAATCAAATTTGGGATGTGGGTGTCTCTTGTATAATTTAGAAAGATTTTAGGACAAAATACTAATAATGAAGTTACCTTTCAGTCATACTGCTAAAGAGAGGACTTCCTCCTCTTTCTATAATTGTGGTAAAAGATTCACTTTAGCCTCTCGGAAAAAAAAAATAAAAATTCATCTTGCATTTCAGATTTGTTTGCCAAGTTTCCTTAGAGAGAAAAAACACAGCAAGAACCACTGTTTGCTGCCTTGTCATAGTGGGTTTTTTGGTTTGTTATTTAAAAAGGCCAACTGCAGGATTTCATGTCAAAATTAGAAAGAGAAGACCTTTGAGAAGAGAGTCACTAATGTGGTTTATGTTAGAGTTTGTAATGAAAAGCTAAAATTGTCAGTATTTGAGCTTCAGGGATTGTACTTTTATCTGAGGCTCCATCATTTACAGCTGGGATCTGATGAAAGCTGTTTGGTTTGCTTTTTAGATTGATGTGTTCCTGGCCAGAAGTCTACTGGAGAAGCTGTATCTGTTTCAGGTATTTCAGTTGACTTTCTTGCAGTGATTGTTTAAAATAAATTCAAAGAGCAGTAACTTTCCTTGCCGCTTCAGCCTGCTAGGATCTTGGATATAGGCAAACCTGTTTGGGTCTCAGTCAGTTGAACTATTTAGTATTCAGGGGCAGAAAGGGGATTGTGTAGTGATGAAAGCAGATGACTGGAGGTAAAGCAACAGGCTTTCTAGGTCATACTCCCAAATTCCGCGATCACTCCTATATCAGTCAAGTAATTTCTTTTCTTGATGTCTTATCTATCTGGCAAGTGAATCTACATGGGAGGGGACAGGGAAGATGAAGTTAATTTCTGTGAAGTTCTTTGATGTCTAAATGAAAAGGGGTTTATGAAATGGATTTTTTTCCAGTATCCTATTCGTCCAGCTTCCATGACATATGACGATGTTACACACTTATCAGCGAAGATAAAACCAAAGCAGCAAAAGGTTGGTCATCATTTGAGTCCAGTCTGTAAAAGTTGTTTTATGTTGTGCAGAATGTACTTAAGAAAAGCACATTGTGTTATTAAGCTGTTACGACTGTGCAGCTAGCAGGAGCAGGTACCTCTCTCTGCTTGGAGGTATGGGGGATTCTTTTATTGTGTCTGTAGAGTTTAGAATGAGTAGTTAGTAAAGAGAGGAATTCAAGTCATGATGGAAAAGCCACTCTTGTAATATAACATAGTCATACAGGGAAGCTTAGTTCCTAATGCTAATTCAGTGTACAGGCTTGTGCTGATACAGCTTGATTTAAAAGGTCTGTACAATATTCAGAAGAGGGTTGAGCTTTGGAGGCATGCTTTGTCTTTCAGTGTCACTACAGGTCTTGATTTCTCTCTTGCCTGGCTGTGAATCATCAGCAGTCCTTTTGATATTGGAAGATAGTATAGGTAGTGAAAGTATAGCCAAAGCCAGAATGATTACATTTGCTTGCAAACGTGTCCCAAACTGTGGCTATCATTTAAAAATGCCTTATCTAAAAAACACAGTTGTCTGTGATACTAAGATTTTGTTCTAGGAAATGGCTAAGGAGAGTGCTTGTGTGAACTTTGGAGTTAGGATGCATGTTGTGTTCAGGAAGTCTTCTATTAAATTTAGCAAATATTTGCACTGTAAGCCCTGTGCAGACCTGCAGATCTGCCAGTTCATCCTGGGACTTGTAACTATTTCAGTTTATGAGTAATGGATAGGGGAAGTAAAAATGAGGCAATAGCCATGATAAACAAATTTATAAGGGCTTTGGCAGTCCCCAAGGAAGAATATATACTACATTGTTACACTGTATGAAGACAAAGGCTATGCAATAAAACACTTATTTTTGAACATTTGTCTGAAGTTCAAAGAGGGGAATAGTTCTCCTTGTAACTAAAAGCCTGGGGTTTGTTCCTGTGCTTTGACCAGTGTAAATCAGGAAAAATATGAAGGCACTGCAGTCTTAAACTTACCAGAATCAAGGCCTTTGCCTCTGAAGAGAACATAGTTACTTTATACTGCTTGCTACCCAAACTAGGAGAAGACGTAACCTTAAGTTTGAGAAATTCTGAGTGAATCCTCAGTAATGGGAGGCTGGAAGGATATTGTTTGTGCACTTGGTGTGTACTGCTAAGTATACTAGACTGGTAATACAGTGGAAGATACCCAACAAAGTGAAGGTATGTTTCAGGGCTGCCTAAGGAAGTCTCATTTTTCAGCTCTTAAACATGAGAGTTTATATATCTCCAGCTTACTGTTAAAATGTCTCCATCCTACAAAAACGCATACATATGCTAAACCTTATGCATGAGGCTTGCCCTGTGGATTGGAATGATGCTGTTTATGTATTAAATTTGCTGTAAACTTAGGGGAATGTTAGCAGCTGTGGGACTGAGTTGTAATTGTTGTGCTTGGGGTTCTGCCATAGTACTTATGTCTTTCCTTTCATGTTATTTAGGTTGAACTTGAGATGGCCATTGATACTTTGAATCCTAACTACTGTCGCAGCAAGGGAGAACAGATTGCTCTCAATGTAGATGGCACGTGTACAGATGAAACAAGTACCTATTCCTCGTAGGTATCCTCTTTGCCTTCATTTCTCTTTTGTGCTGAGCATAGCTAGACATATGTCCACCAGTGCTTCAGGGAAAGGAGAGAACAAGCAGCTGTACAGTCTCGGGGGGTTCTTTGGACACTGTTATATAGTGCATATTCTTGGAAGTAACCTATATTTCTGCCGAGTTGCATGAATTCTGAACTGCGAACAGAAAGATATGTATTTATATTCACTGCAGTTGTTGATACTCCATTCTGGATTGGTTATTTCATACCTTTAACATCTGTATACCACATTGCCTATAGAATACTATCTCACAGTGTTCATCTGTCTGCAGGAAGCTGATGGACAAGCAAACTTTCTGCTCTTCACAAGCTGCGAGTAACGTTTCCCGCTATGCAGCTGCTGTGTATAAAAAAGGTAAGTTTCTTTTGTTTACCCCTCATTTCAGGGTTAAAATAAGACCTGTTTGTTCTTTTTTTTTCAGCTAGGTTTTAATTGACTGATGCATTTTTAAAGTAAGGGAATTTTTTCCTTACCAATGTCCCCAGAGCCTTGGAGCGTGTCTAGCAAAATTGTAAATATTGTATAAGAACACTGTGGGTTTGTAGATGCCTCCAGTGTCTTAACAGTGCATAGTAGCCTAAATACCCATCTGTAGCATAAATTTATCATTGCTGTCTATATGATGATCTCCATCTAATTGTGTCTGTCTCACTTTCCTGTTTCAACACTTTCTGCCCCTCTCTTGTCTCCTATTCCTGTCACAACGTTTTGATCTGATCATGAGATGAAAATACGCAGTGTCTTCAGTTATGACTCTTTTACTACAAGTCTCCGGAACTGTAGGTCAGGTCTGGGCCAGAATGTGGCTCTCTCTAATATTTAGTTTCAACACAGAAAGGCAAGTCAGAAATAGGTTCTGGTCTTTCATACTCTTTTGAAATGCTGAGCAGTGGGTTAATTTTTCACTTCAATCTGTTTTACTTTTTACTGACTAAATATTTATGTTCAATTGAAGCTGTGCCTTTACAGAGATAGGGAGATAATGAAAAGTGTTGTCTTTGTGCTGTGAAAAAAACCAATTGTAACCAATGTTAATTTTCAGGTGAACTTCACTTGACTCCACTACATGGAATTCTTCAGCTGAGGCCAAGCTTCACCTACTTGGACAAGGCTGATGCAAAACACCGAGAAAGAGAAGCTGCTAATGAAGGTAAATGCTCCATGAGATGTGTTTTTTAATGATAAGAGTCATTATATTCTGAAGGGTTTTATTACAGCATCATACTCATGGTCAGGCCATTTCTCAGGCTGTTTTGCTAATCTTATTTCAGTGTAGCCATGTGAATTCTTCTGTGGGCACAGTGTGAGGGATTGGCAGAGGAATGGCAGTTGTTGGGGTACGTCAAAAGGCAGCAGTAAGGGAGTGTGTCACCACTGCCACTGAAAAGTTGCACTGCAAAGCTCATGGGAGCAGCGTCTCCTATCATAGGAGCAGTGTGGTGCTGTCATACATTGGAGTTCGTCAAGCTGGCCTTGAACCCATGGCTATGTAGTTCCTAGCGCTACTTTCTTCCTGCGTGGGCCCCCAAACAGTTACGTGTTGGCTTTGGCTCTTTACTGCAGCTGCCTGTTTTCTGTTTCTCTCTTTTTTTGGTAGGTGGTGATTCATCCCAGGATGAAGCTGAAGATGATGTTAAGCAAATTACTGTATGTCCAAATTTCCTTTCTATGATAGTTCAGGGAACAGTTCATAAAAAAGCATGACAGTTCACACCCAAATAAAATGACAGGAAACCTTAGCTAATCCTGGTGACCCTGGGCTTGGGAGGAGGGAAGCAAAATGGACTTGCTGTTGTTGCACAAGCATAAAGATTGCAGTCACAGCAAAGGATGATACATTTGAGCTAGGGCCCCTAGCTTCTGTTACTTATGTACCAAATAAATAATGTAGGTGTTTTCTTTCAAGGGTTTTGGGGCTGTATTAAATGATGACCAAATTTTCTAGGTACGATTCTCCCGACCTGAGACAGAACAAGCTCGTCAACGACGTGTTCAGTCCTATGAGTTTCTGCAGAAGAGACAAGCAGAAGAGCACTGGGTTCATCTACATTATTATGGCTTGAAGGTAGGTATGTGCTGGCTGCTGAGGAGGATGCCTGGGCCTGAAGGCTCAGCTGAGTCTAGAACTGCTTTTAAATCTGGGCCCATAGGAATCAGCAAATCATGAAAAGATAATGAAGAAAAGTAGGTCTGTAGGCTTGAACAGACCATACAGTGCTCTGTACCTCCTCTCCTGGATAATGCTTTGGTTCTCCATGCTGTTAAAGGTTTAAAACTGAGAGCTGGATAAACAGAAAGTGGAGTCTGAGTACAACAATCCCTCAGGTCTTGGATTATGAACTGGACTTAGTGAAGGACTTGGGGTGCCCTGTCAGCTGAGAGTATCAGAAATTCTGTTTGTCTGACCCACATGTACGTTGGTCAGAAGACTCTGAAGTCATAGCAACAGAAACATTCCCAAATCTCATGAACATTGTTCAAGAAAGTGAAAGCAGAACATCAGTGAGGTGGAACACTTGAATGGTGCAGTAATGAAGTAATGACAGAGTGGTCACAGTTTAGAATGAGGAATTCAGCTTTCTGGCATTTTGTATGTTTCCAGTATGTGATATTGACTTGTTTTTTTCCATATCTCCAGGATAGCCGTTCTGAACACGAGCGCCAGTATCTATTTAGTCAAGGTCATGGCCTTGCTGAAAACACGGAATTAATTAAATCTCCCAGGTAATGATTTGATGGCTTACTACAGAAATTGCATTTTGTTGGGATTGCTTTCAGAGTAATAGTCGCTTTCTTTAAAAGTCTGCTCTCTGATAATTATGACAAAATTTCAGTTTAAAAAAATACAAAAACAAACTAGCTCTCAATGATTCAGGTTGCTTTCTTTGTTTCCCTGTGCTCTGAGATTAAAACTAGTTGTTTTCACTTGAGATTGTACCCTCTTGTGTGTTATCACAACCAGGCATTATTTGGGCTGCAAATACTGTAAAGGAAAACAAACAGTCCTTCTGGTTAAAATAAATTTAAACTCTGAAGCCATTAACTTTCTATCATTAACAAATGTAACAAAACTTTATTTTATGATTTGTGAGACACCTGAAACTATTTCTTCAGTTTGTTGGTGACTGCAGCTATACAGTAATCCCAGCAGTGCATCAGTACTTACGCTCTGCTGTCATCTGACACAACCATGGCCCTAGTTACAGTAGCGAAGCAGACTGGCCGCTCTCTCTGACTAATGGTGTGGGTGTGTTTTTCTTAACATTGAGCATCTCAGTGGAACAGTGCTAGGTGTTCTGAGAAGTCTTCAGGATCTGATTCCTTCCTTACAGATACTGATAATGACATGGGTGGAAAGGGCTTTTTGCTTGTTGCTGGCCTAATTTTCTGTGTCTACAGGAGTTCACATGACCACTTTTACTGCTGTGTCAGAAGACCTGTGTTTAATGTATTTACTTTTATAATTCCTCCATTTGGACACCTCTTCAGTACAGAAGAGCTGGGATTCTGACTTGCATTTTCATACCTTCCATTTGGGCAGATGAATGTCAATAGATTTTCCTAGTACTGAATTTACAGAGGAAAGTGGGAGAGGGAAGGGGAGAGATCACTTTTCAGGGCAGTGGTTTTTTTGTAGATTCAGACAAGGAGGATTGCTCTAAGCAAGAAGCAACTGTAGTTAAACCTGGGAAGTCCCAAGACAAACATTTTAAGGATGTGTTTTCTTTTCTTCTAGTGAATATTTAATGATGCTGATGCCTCCAAGTGTAGAGGAAGAGAAGTAAGTGTTTGTACAGAATGTTCACAGTCTGTATTGGTTGCATGCTCTTTTTCATGGGCTGCAAATCTGCTTCTCTATCTGCAGTGACAAACCAATGGCTCCAAGCAATGTACTTTCTATGGCCCAGCTGAGAACTTTACCCCTTGCTGATCAGATTAAGATCCTGATGAAGAATGGTTTGTAGCTTTTGTAATATTTTTGTACTTTACTTTGTGACTTCTAATTGCCTCAGATAAAGTACCTTTCCTAGTAGTACCAGTTCTGTCACCCCACCAGACAGTCTGTCTGTCCCTCTCAATCTGTGAAGAACCCAAATCCCAAGCCTTTCCTTACAAAGACCTGCTGTGCCAACAAGAGCAGTATCAGCAGATCCGAATTGCTTACCTGGACATTTGCAGTCAGTTTACTCTTAGAATAATTTATAATCTGATGATAGCTTTCTGGATACATCTGTTTTAGCAGGTGTCTCCTGGAATGTGGGGTCTGAGCGTGAATCATAAGCTGAAGGTTAATGCAACAAGCTGCACTTCGGCATTTTCTGTGAAGTTTGCAGTAATGCACACTTAATGAGCTTCATCTATTTTGTCACTCGGGAGTTATTATCCAACGAGAACAAATCCTCAGGACTTTGCCTCAGGAGCTTCCTGTTTTATCAGTACCTCTGTTTCCAAATATTGTCAAAGGCATAGATTTTTTTTTTTAATTTATTTTATTAATGCATTAATTTGGGACTAGTTAAGATAATCAACTTTGATGCAACAGTAGCAGATACTAGAACAGGTGGTGACTGGAGTGCTGGGGGGTGCTTACTAGAATTTAGGTTTGGGCTTTTTTCTGAGATCTAGCTTTGACCATGAACTTCAGTGTAAATCATAGTATCCTGGATTTATAAATCTATGTATCATGTACATTGACGAAACCCTTACTCTGGTGTGAATTTTACCTTTCAGTGAAGGTCATGCCGTTTGCAAATCTGATGAGTTTGCTAGGCTCTGGGACTGACTCTACGGCAGTTCTCCGCTGTATACAGCAGGTGGCAATGCTGGTCCAGGGAAACTGGGTGGTGAAGAGGTATGGCTCGTCTTTGTTACTGGGACGTGGTTTTCTGCTTTAAGGAGAGGATCAGAACAATGGATTTTATATACTCATATTTCTTGTGTCCCAGAGTAGCCATGTTCTTAACTCACAGGACTGCAGAATCTTGATTTAATGTTTGGTGCTTTTTAGTGGTATTCAAAAATCAGAAGTGTTGATGTTAAAGGATAATACCTTAGTACCTACCCCAGCTAAGATTATGGCTGAGCAGTGATGTAATCTGTATTTGCATTTCAGTTATGTCAGGTTTTTGATGTTGTCTTCACTTTTGTTCCTTTGTGAGAGTACCGTCCTGAATTCTTCCAGAGATTAGTGTCAAATATAAACACAGAAAATTAAACCAATGCCAGCTATAGTATTTCTTAGCTACATTCAGTCAAACAAAGGTCTTTGTGCATTCAGCTTGCTGTTTGTCAGGGAATGCTGCTCCTGTCAGCTGAAAGCTCCCCTCTAGAAGGCATTACCTGCTTATTAAGTCAGGCATGGGGTATTGAGTGTACCAGATGAAATGGATTCTCTATCATCCTCCTATTTATTAGGATAAAGCATCCCACTGGGAATTGAACTCTGAAGTGCAGTATGATTTTTTTTTACCTGCGTAGAGCACTGCATCCAGAATGTTACAGTCTCTGGAATACCTCTCTGTGTTAAGATGAGAGGCAGCAGCTCCCAGCCCAAGCCTGTTAGCAGCATGTTTCAGCTATTGTGATACAGGCCTGTGTTAGCAATGTGATCAGTTTTCACAGCTGTCCCTCTGGCCATTCCTGAAGGAAGCTGGAAGCAAGTGAAAAGGAAGTACCTTCACGTTCAGACTGTTTTTATGTTATAGCTGATTCTTTGCTACTAGTCCTAGAGCCTGTGTATGTCTTTAGTAGATGTGGTGTTTGGGATGGCTGGGCACAGAGCAGCACGTGAACACATCAGAGCTTTAAATGGAGAGCGGACCCATTTCTTTGGCATGGGTAGGATCAAGATTGTGAACCTGGGTTGCCTTGAGGCTTTATGGCACAGGGTAACAAATGTCATGCGGTTGGTCGTGCAGGCAGACAGCGACACAGGGTAGTGTTGGTCTTGAGACTGTTTGGTTTGCGCAGTAGTGTTGTTCTCTTAAGCCCTTGATTACTGGGAAGGAAATAAAAAACTCTTATGCCCATACATCAGCATTTTGGCCAAATGCTGCCTTCAAGGCTGCGTACCAGATTAGCATAAGCATTTCTTGGGATCATTCTGGTCTTGTTTACACCAATCCAAGGGAGAATAGGCTTTGCAAGAACAAAGCAGAGCTTGTACCTGTGTTGCACACATTTGCTAGCCACAAGGCCATGCTTTGCTGGTGTAAGCCTTTTTGCACTAGCGTAATTGCAGTGGTGTAATTACACCAATATTAATTCCTTTAATGAAAGCCATGCTTTGGATAAAGGTATAATTTAACTGCAGAACAGGGAGGACATGTTTGTTATGTTAATCTTCACCAGTGCTTTTTCAGGAGTGCCCAGTAACTAATCTGCCTTCCTTTTTAATTTTAACAGTGATGTCCTCTACCCAAAAGATACTTCTAGTCCACATAGTGGAGTCCCTGCAGAAGTTCTCTGTAGAGGGAGAGACTTTGTTGTAAGTATAAAGGTTTTTGGTTTTTTTAAAGGAAAAAAATCACAAGTGAAATAAAGTTTGCCTGAGAAGCCAAAACACTGCAAAACTCTTTTGCACTATTTCAGTAAGGTCTTTCCTCCAAAGAAATTGTTTGTACTTTAATCCTGAAGGTGTTGTTAAAGGTCTGTCATGGAAGTGTTGGTGTAGACTGACACTGTGGCTGGCTGGCAGGTCATCTGTCATTAACGGTATTCATCCCTTTCTAATACATGTCGTAGAACCACTATCACGTTGCCCCCACAGTGCAGGGCTTACAGAAAAGCCAGGACTGGATAATAAAGTGTTTGTTTCTCCAGATACATTTCTGTGGGCTCAGGACTGTGAGGTCTTGGGAGGGTTGTGTGGATAAGCCTTGTGCTCCCTGAGCAGCCACTGTTGATCTTTAAAAAAGGACTTTATTCCCCAGAGCTGCTAATCAGTGAAAGGACTTTGTTCCCAGGCACCTTTTGTGAGCAGTAGCTGCACATGGAAGTTGAAATGAATACAGGTCTTGTAAACATACACGTAACCACAGCAAAAAAGAACAGCCTCTGCATTGTGTTTATTTTCACTAACCATGGAAAGAATTAAGCTCCCAAGTGGTTCCTAAGTTCATATTCAGTTTATGGCTTCTGCCTCATCAAAGAGAAGCTGACAAATGCATCGCTCTCGGGTTTTTTTCAGTTAGACTGTTCCCCTTGTTTGCAAAGTTTGTTTATGAGATTTAGCTCTGAATAGGAGCATGCTGTGCAGGAGACTTTAAGGATAGTACAGCACTAGTGTAAGATAAAACTGATGGTGATTGAACTGACTGACTGTCTTGGTGTCTGCCCAAGACTCTGCCATATGGAGACCTGGATTCAGGTGTGACCCAGTGACATAAGTCTTTAGGACACAGCAGATGAGGTGACATGCCATGCGTAAAGTTCTAGGGACCAGAAATTACTATTCTTGGTTACGTAAGTGGTAGTGTTTTAGCATTTTTAGTATTTTCTTTTCTTTTGAACTCTGACAAATATACCTTGCATGAGAAATGGATCTGTGTTGTTCTTAAAGGCAAGTAATTTGCTGATTAGTGCTGCAATGGGAAAAAGTTAAAAAGTTAGAAAATAGCATTGATATTTCTGGTTTTCAGACAAAGTGAAATTTCTGGATATAAGGCTCAGAAATAGTATCTAATGCTGTATTGCATCTATGGAGAAAAAGTGTTCTAGCTTAAAAAGGGAACTTCATTTCCCTGTTTGTATTTGTGCAAAGTAATTAATAAGATTAAAAAAATATTTATGGCTAATAGTGACTTCTAGTGTCCACCCATTCCATGCTGTACTTTGGGGAGGAGGGAAAAGTAATTTGTGTCTTTCCTGAAAGGTTCTGGTTTTTTCCCCAGATTGTCACATCATAAGTTCAGAGGACCTGAGTACTGTTGGCTTTAGTTGAGGATAAAAGGCCTAATGAGAAATGTCTGCCTCACTTGTGTGCAAGGAGAGCTGATAGATCTCCTTCCTTTGGACAGCAGCTTCTTGTGCTTTAAAACAGAAATGCTCTGTGCCCTAATGTGAGCGTGGTGGTTTTGTGTTGTGGGCAGAGAGAAGCTGAATCAGAGAGAAGGATGCAAAGATGATGTCATAGGGCAGGAAGAAATTAGCAATAATGAGATTTTTAATTCTTTACAACCTTATTAATACACACAGGCTAAAAGATGTTGTAGTCTGTTTAAATGGAGACAGGAAGAAATCAGAGGTCATATTTGGCCAGTGTTCTTCCCGAGTCCTCGTGTATCCTGCCTGCTAGCCTGCTCTCAGCAGCTGTCTCTCAGGATGTTAGGCTTGAGGAGCTGCTCTGCAGAGCACGTTGCTTTTTCCATTAGCTGGGGACACCTATGTAAGTCTTGGCATAACTGGAAGTAACTGGTGTGCACTGGAGAAGGGAATGGGCACTTTCTAGGGAGCTGTGTGCTACAGAAAGACAACAGTCATCAGCCCGTACAGGCCCCTACACTAACAGAAGTGGATGAAGAGTTTCTTTAGGTTGATGACCAGGTATGTGAGAGGCTGAGCTTCAGGTATGACTTCTAGAGTCCCAGAATCACTGCAGTGAATCTCTTTTTCTGTTTTGGTTGGGGGTTTTTTTGGAAGCTAAATGGAGTTTGAGTTCAAGAGATTCTTCATAGCTTTTGTAGTCACAGGTTTACCAAGGCAAACCATGGACTTTCAAATATTTTGATACTATGTTCATGGCCATTTGAGGCCAGAAGAGGCCAGAAAGTGTTTTCCTACTACCTGGTCAAGAATCACCTACTTCCACATTCTTGAAAGGAATGGGGATTCCATTTTTCTGGAAACACCATTGATCAGGGTCATTGCTACAACTTCAGTAAAGCAGCTGCTGAATACAGTTACTAGGCTTTTCTCCTTTGTTCCACTCCTAGATGTGGAAGTTCACACAAGACCGCTGGGTTGTGAGAAAGGAAGTAGCAGCAGTTACAAAAGTGAGTGATTTTTTATTTATTTTTGTCTTTTGTTCCTCAATCAAAAGTTGGTGCTAAGTGATGAGTATTGTCTGTAGGTCAGTGGGTGCTGCCACGAGCCTTTTCTCAGGTTCACAGCATCTGCACTGCAGCTCACTTGCAGTATTGCTCGCCAGGCTTGCCTTCACTTTGGAGCAGGTGTAGATACACCCTTGTTAGAAATGTTTCATGCAGCTCCCACAGTTACAGGATATGGCTGGCCTTGTAGATGAGCCACTGGAATGCATCTTGTCCTCTCTTCTGTTTCAGTGGAAAGCTAGATGCAATTTGAATTAAGTTGACTGATGGTGTACCAAAGCAGATGAGTGCTTGTGCAGTCCACACTAGCTACTCTGCTTTGGGTGCATTACAAAGAACACCTCTTCTCTTGGCATTTCTGAGTTGTCAATATTAAAGAAAAGCTTTAAAGCAACCCAGGCACCTGAATATTCTGTTAAAACTGGCAAATTAATAAGAAACATTAAGTAAATAAGACAAAAAAAAAAAGTTTATTAAAAATGCAGCAAGAGATAAAACCCAAGTCAGTTTATGCACAAACCATCTATTTTTTAAATGTAAGATCCAGTGCTTAAAAGCTGTGCCTCTGTAGGTGCAGCATGTCTGACCTGCAGCTCTAAAATAGGATGAACATTGAAGAATATGCTTTTCCTCCCAATAATCTTTCCATCTCAATTTGGAAACTTCCTTTTCTTCACAAAGCATGCCATCATCATTAATAAGGTGATTAATTGCCATGGCTCTCTGAAGTCCTGCGCTTTTAACATTGTGTGAAAGTTGGTGCTGCAGAGCAGGACTGACTTAGCTGGGTGTGTACACATGGAGGTGTCCCACATATACCAAATCAACCCAGCTCTTCCTGTTTCATGGAACAGTGTCCATTGCTGCATGGCTGCATATGTCCTATGTAGATTGACTTCCATATTATTCATGCTTTTTGTTTTTCTTTTAGCTTTGCCCAGAAGATGTGAAAGACTTCCTAGAACACATGTCTGTGGCAAGAATAAACAAAGGTTGGGAGTTCATGCTCCCTTATGATGAAGACTTTGTTAAGAAGCATCCAGATATAGTTCAGAGGCAACATATGCTGTGGATGGGCATTCAGGCCAAGTAAATTACTTGTTTTATTTTGGGGAATAAGCTAAAATCATAGAACTATCTAGGACAGAGTTTGTGTAGACATTGATAGATGATTTGATCTGTATTGCCTCAAGTTTTCTCCCTCACAGTCACCAGGCAGTGGTGTGGTGGGAGGTGTTTCCACATTATTCAAGTCATTCCTGTTTATTGGCTCCCTGGAGAATTCAAGTGTTCTAGCCAGTGGCTAAACTGGAATGGCGGTGTGCAGGCATAACGAAACTGTTCTGGTATATTTTATCTTTGTCTTTCAGGTTAGAAAAGGTCTATAATCTCTTAAAGGAGCATTTGACACCAAAGAAACAAGAGGCACAATCAGGTAAATGGCATTGTGCTTGTAGTCTTGAAGCACGTGCATCCCTCTATATTCATGGGTGATGTTTTGGAGTTCCTCTCTGCTTTTGAATGTGGCAGGGACTGATCTTGTTTTGTTGAATATTTTTCCTTTCTTGCAATTTTCTCTGGGTTATTTGTGACAGATCTTGGTCTGTATTGACATTACTGATGCTGAGGTGACACAAGCTTACTGTAGCATCCTTGTAGCAGAACAGGAATAGTATAAAATCAGCTGGTTCTGTTGTCCATTTCTTCATCTAAGGCAGCTTGTGTGGTGTAAGGGTATAAGCTGCTCCTGAAGAGAGGACAAGGCCAGTGCACAAGTAATTCTCACCTCTCATTTTGCAAGCTAATGTGCACGAGGTGATTTTTTTTAATTTCCCCTGATTTGCAGTGGGCTCTCTGTGGTGTGGTTGAGGGCTGAGCAATTAATGAAGAATGTGTTTGGTAGGGGGCTGTAAGGAGGCGTGAAGCTGTCTGGTTTTGACATCCTTCTCCACCATGGATGCCAGTGAGAATATTAAAGTAGCTGCTCCATAATCCTAAAAGCTTGTGAAAACTTGAGATTCCAGAGAGTTTTAACTATGCATTTGGCTTATTGCCAGACACTGCAGCCAATGAAGAGTATAAGCAGAACTGACAAATGAGCATATGAATCCATTTCAATACCCTGTGTCTGATCTGCTTGGAAGGATTAGGTGCTGGGTTATTTGGAGAGGATTAGCAAGCCTAACAGCAGAGAAGATAACAGCATGTGTGCTGTGCGTGTTTTTGCCTTAAACACTGCACTCCTTCCTTTGGCTTGGATTCCTCTGCTGCCAACACGCCCCTTCCTTTCACCTTTGGATAGCTGGGTGTGGAAAGGACAGAGGAAGAGGTGCAGTATTATTGCACGGGAAAGGACTCCCTCCTGTCCCTTTCTCCCCATTACTGGGTACTAAGACTAAGAAGAGGGTCTCAGGCTTTAATACCGTGCACCTTGTGCTAAAAGGGTGTTGAAAAAAAAAGTTGTTGGGCAAAGAAGCATTTGGGTCACAAGTCGAGATGCATAAGCAGTCTGTATCCAGGTTTCCTGATTTATGGAAAAGGCCCTAGTGATTGAACAAGTACACTTTGTCTGACTGAAACACCCTTGCCCAAGCATCTGGCTTACAATTGTCAATGTGCTTATCTTTAAAAAAACCCAAACATGCACTCCCCCAAAAACACAACACCCCCATAAAAAAAACTAGAGTAAAATCTAATCAATAAACTGGGTTAAAATTTCATCAAGAAACTGGGTTTATGCCTTGTATTTCACAAGCAGTTGTTGTTTCTTGCCTTTATTTCACTATGAGCCCTTTATGAAACCTGCAAGACTGGAGCCCTGGTGATGGTGAGATTTATGGTATCTTTTGTTTTTTATTAGCTCATCCATTGCTGGTTTCTGGGGAGCAAAGGGTCAACATGGCTAAAGCAAAAGTCAAGCAGAACTATGGGCAGCTAGAGAAGGAGTTCCAGAAGCAAAAGGCAGAGATGAAATCACATGACACCTCAGCCAAGATGGATGTTTCCACTATCCGCATTAAAGAGGAGCCTGTGAGTGATGAGGAGCCAATGGATACCTCGACTTATGAGGGCATGAACAACGGCATTGTCAATGGCCTCCATACAGAGGAGGACTCCACAGACTCTTTAAACGGCCACTTGCCTGGAGGCTGCATTGACCGGGTAGCCCAAGAACTGAAGGCATTTGTGTCTTCAACATTTAAGAAACAATTTGTACTCACTCTCAGTGAGCTTAAACGGTTATTTAACCTTCACTTAGCCAGTCTGCCTCCAGGACATACGTTGTTCAGTGGCATTTCGGACAAAATGTTACAGGACATGGTGTTGGATACTGGCTGCAAACAGATTTTGGTGCCTGTAAGTATGTTTTTCCCTCGGTGTCTTTGGGGACAGTTAAATGTCTGAGCTGTGAAATGTTTGTGTCTTGTGCTGGTGGACTGGAACATCAGATGTACTCCGAGTAACTGTCCAGTATTGGATATGGCAGGCCCTGCACTCTGCTTTCTTTTTGCTCTGTGGTGTGCTGCATAGCTTAGTTGTCTTTGGGGCTCTGTTTCCACATCCAAGCTACTGGGCTGTAGTGACTTCTTGTCCCAGCTTGCTCCTGGTAACATGATATAAGGTAGTCCCAGATTCCCATCAGCTCTTCTGGAGTTGCACAAGCTCCTTTTCTCAGAGACATGGACACAGCTTTGGGAGGACAGGTGTCATTGACTGCCTAGGAGTGGCAAGGCACACCCAGAAGAGCTCTCTGGGAAGTGACAAACCACGTCTGCAGCAGGTTTCTTTGGCCAGTCCCTTTCTTCCTAGACTGTGCCAAGGTGTCTTTGTTTCTTTGTCTTTATGGAAATTACACACATGATTGCGTGAGACAGAGCAGGTTAGTGTAACAGTAGATTGCCTAGGAAAGGAAAAGGAATTTGGCATCATGGGAAAGAGCCTGAAAGGAAATTAATTTTACAAGACACCTGGCAGTGCTAGATTGGGTTGCAACCAGAAAGAGCTTGGGAGTCAGCTGCCTTTGGGGAGAGAGGAAAAAGAGACGTGTGAATTGCTCCAAAGAGCAAGCAAGGTGGAAAAAGCAGGAAGCAGGCAGGTTGATGAGAGAGAGCCTGGAGCGTGGGAGTTGAAACTCAGCTAAGGAGTAAGGGTTCCTGGGAGGGGGGGCAGAAATAACGTGTTCAGTCGTGTGCAAAGGACATGTTGTGGCACCTGGGAACTGAGTAACAGACTTGAAATGCCACTAGGGAGACCACCTATTTCAGTACTTTCTGCTTTCTCTCCTGACAACTTCCAAGTCCTGGGGTAATGTTTGCTTGGAACTGCTTCGTAGTGCTGGCTAAGCTCTCCTTTGTACGTGGTGTAAAGTGTGCGTTTGCTGTGCTGATAGCAAATAGCTGAGGTCATTGCTGCTCTGTTACTTGGGACTGGGACTTAGTTGTTTTGGAAATTTGGGGATTTTGGCAGTTACTTCAGTCTTTGCTTAAAGGCTGTGAGGAGTGAAAGTGGGATCGTTTCTTTTTTTCAAAAAACAACCAAAAAACCCCTCTGAATAGAGGTGGTTGGGAACTTCCTTCTGCCTGGAAAACCCTCTCACACCAGACCTGCAGAGGTGCAGAAGTGGTCACTGGAACATCTCTTGCTGGAGGCCTGCTGTAAGTTTTAGTTCTGCTAACCCAGAACTTACTGCAAAACTTGATATCTTGTACAGGAGCCTGTATAAGCCTGTACTGTTATCAGTGATGTAAATTGTTACCCCCAGGCTTCCCCTTGATACCCTGTGCAGATAGCAAAAGTGCTGGGGCTGGTTTTACTCTTTGCATGGGCGCACACACTTTGGTATTTCTTGATTGTTCCCCTGGACAATTTTGTTAGAACCCAGTGAGGGTGCCTGAGCTCAGGGAAAGCCTGAAGGGTTGATCAGTGTGGGTTTTCATAGTTGCTCATTAGTTTTCTGTAATTGAAAGTGCTTTAGTGATAAAAATCAGTGATCTGAGGTAATTAAAATGATGTTCTGTAGGGGATGAAGACACTCTTGGTTTGCATGCTACCCTATTATATAAAATATGTTGTTCCAAACAGCAATTGAATCCTTATTAGGGAAATGCAGGATTTACGATAAAGCTGACTGACTGCGCTCAGGGTTTGAGATACATGGTATTTGTGGGGAGACAGAAGAGATGGAACTCCACTGCAGATGAGGCCATGGGGAGGACCTGCAGGTTGCTGTCCTTGTCTGTGCTTAATGGCATCCCCTGGTAAAGAAACAGGAATCCTGGACAGGTGCACCCGAGAGCAGTGGGCTGCTGCTGACATCAGAGAGAGGGTGAGCAGAGGCATCCTCGGCAGACGCTGCCACTGTGCATGTGTCCAGAGCTTGCGGGAAACATTTGCGCAGGAATCTGGGTTCTGGGTATCTGCACCCATTTCCTGCAGGCTGGTGGGGGTGCCCAGCTCCTGACAGCTTCCTTCCTGTGGTCCGTGGAGTGGCAAGGTTGTGCCCAAATCTTGAGGATATTTTCGAGGCATCAGGAAATGATGTAACCATTGCCAGCATCCTGCCTGGCTGGAGTAACAGGAGAGGAATGCAGCCCTGCACTTACGTTGAGCCTTTTGGGCAAGTGCTGATGCCAGGCTCCTGGAGAAGTAAGCTCAACGGTTTACCTCTAGGATTATTCCTGCTGCTAAGTTTTTTTTTCTGGCAGACTCAGCCCCTTTCAGTCTGGTTTAGCTATAACGTGAGGCTGCCTGGCAGTGGCTATTTTTAGGGTGTGCTCAGTGCTTGAGTGAGACACATCCCAAAGCCAAGAGCTCCTCCCCTGGAGCTTCCGTTTTAACGTGGCAGTGCTGGGAGCCTGGGGCAGCAGTTCATCTCCAGAAAGCCCCGTGCTAGCTCTGTGAGTTTAGAGCAGGAAGGGGCACAGGACAAATATTTTACAGAAGGATTTTAAGAGAGTGGACAGCTGTTCAAGGTGAGGCTGGAGAGATTAAGATGATGAATATAAACTGTCAAAGGGACAGCAGGTGGCAAGACAGTAAAGCTGTTTGGATTGGGCAGCATGTCTCTGAAGAGTTGCTGATGGTATTTCCCTCTCCTGTGGACAGGCTGTATGACAGCAGAGAGCAAGCAGGGTGCTGTTGGCAGCAGTGTTTGCAAGTTTGCAGAGTTAGACTGGATGGGAGGAAGAGAGTTTGTGGGTTTTTCTTCCCAAGTAATATGCTAGTTTGGAAGCTGTTTATTCACAGAATGACCAGATAAACTCAGCTGCATTTCATATACTTTGGTTGAGGCAGGAAAAGTTTGCACTCCAGGTCTGTGTTGAGTGACTTCCTCAGAGTGAGGCAGTTTGTGTGCTGAAGGCATACAAGGGATACTATTCCTCAAAAGTGAGTCCTTATGAGAAGAGAATTATGTCAGGTGTTGCAACGCTAATAAACCTGAATCCTGTCTCTAAACCAAGTGTGAAACCTTGTTACATTCCAGGCATTTAGACCAATGTGAGAGCCAAAGTTGCTAATCCCACCAGGCAGCTCCCACTGGATGAAACTCTTCCCCTCTGCAATAAGATCAGAGGCAAAGCATGAAAGGAAAGGCTGATGTTCAATTCTGCAATGCACACAAGTCTTTTGGTGGTGTGAGAGAGACTGGGAAGAAAGGTTTGGTTTGTAAAGCAGCCAGGATTGAGAGATACTGGAACAATCAGAACTGGCTTGTTAGCTTTTCATAGATGATTGATTTAGGTCATCTGGGCAGTTAGCAAGGAATAAATTGTTAGTGACAGACAGGAAGAGACATGTCAGGAGTGAAGGCATATTCCTGCATTGCTCATTAGTCACTGTTCCAAGGGGAAGGGTTAAGACAAATGGATGGTATTTTATTTTTTTTAGGAGTTTGGGGCATGAAGAGGAGACAGTTTTGTGCCTTCCTGTGTGCAGGGGTGTGAGGCCTCTGCCTCAAAAAAAAAAAAAAAAAAAAAAAAAAAAAAAAAAAAAAAAAATTCTCTATTTTGGCACAGGAAAAAAAATCACAAACAAAATCATTTCTGGGGCCTGAAATGAGCAAGTGTCTCATTCACTGTCCATCAGCATTCAGTCTTCTGGAGTCCTATAGTCTTCCCCAAAACAGAGATGACAAATCCATCAGAAGCACAGCACTTGTCAGTAACACTGACTTGGGATTAGTGAAGCAGATAAATACAGGATAGAGTCTGAATCTCTAAAACCTGCCACTGTAAATATAAAAACCTCCAGAAAGACCCTGCAGTGCACTTGGCGTTCTCCGTTAATACCGCTTTGGATGGTCTGGAAGGAAACGCTGCTGACAGGAAAAATCTAGACATCTTGCCATAAAATACTGGCTGAGGTCCAAGCCCTGGGATTGTTCTGGTTGACCCTTCACCAGTGGGAAACTCTCCCCGGGCAAAATTCACAGGATCCCAATATGCCCACCAGTTCCCTTTTAAAGCTCTGAAATGGTTGGTGGTGAGCTAGGCAGGGCCTGTGGCACTGGTGTGGATTACCGGTGATGCTCGTCCCATTCCCGAGGCCATAGTTAGTCCCTCATTAATTCGGGGTCTGTGTGCTGCAGGATCGCCCAGCAGGATGTCTTTGGTATAGATCATGCTTCTGTTGAAGTTGTGGGGCCTGTGAGGTGGTGTCAGCCCCGTGGCTGTGGGATGGGCTAGGCCTGAGTGGGCACAGGGGCTGCCAGAGCAAAGTTACCCCTTTGAGGGTGAAATGGGAGAGGAGTTTGTTTCAGCAATTCTCATTACATGGCAACAACATTTTTGATTCACTAATAGGTGTCCAGGGATACTGTTTCATAGAATCATTAAGCAGAACTCATTAAATAGATGGTTATTTTTAACAGCCTCTTGTTCTCAGTTTCCTCCGCAGACTGCTGCTTCACCAGATGAACTAAAGGTCTATGCACTTTGGGAAGCCGGTGACACTTACGATCAGGTAAAGATAAAAATAAGTGATGTTCCCAAATGTAGGTTTATTGAGCATTTTTTTTTCTTTTGATAGTAGTGCAACATTAAGCAAAGATGAAATGATGTTGTAACCTGATGTATCTGTTTATACTTAGGAAATAGGAATATATATACTTAGGAATAGGAAATGACTACAGCATATGTGAGCATCTCCGGAGTTTTAATTGCTGTCACAGTAAGTGAAGTGAAAGGGAAGCTGCCTAACAAAATGTGGATGGACAGTGTAACTCCTGTGCCCATGACCTAAATAAATTTTTATAGGAAAGCATCAAGCAGTATCCAACCTCTTGATGGGAGTGGACCACATGAACTCCTGTGGCAGCATTTGAGAGGAGTATGGTGCAGCCCCTTCTTCAGCATGTTCTTGTACCACTGGAAGTGCCCCAGTTCAGAGGACAGGTGCAGGTCTGGGCCTGGTGTATGGAGAGTTCCCTGCAGAGCCGTCAGAGGCGAGGGTACTGCTAGAGAGGAGGGTTATACAGGACGGGTTCAGGATTATGAAGCAAGAATCCTCTAGTGTAGTTAAGTTTTGTACAGCCTAAGGCACGTGCAGATTTGATATATAGAAAGATAGAAATAATTGTTCTTCTCTTTGTATTTATAATATCTTTTCTTTTAAAGCATCGCCAGGTTCTGCTTGAAATCTTTTCAAAAAATTATCGAGTGCGCAGGAATGTCATCCAGAATCAGTTGAGTCAAGAATGTGGAGAAGATCTAAACAAGCAGGAGGTGGATAGAGTGTTAAAGGTAAGTTTCTGTTGTATTGTGAATTTGATCCAATTAATACATGATTTTTTAATGCTTGATTTGAACAAAGGATTATATTTTACCTTGAATTGACGAGGATGATAGAGCAGTTGTTGGAATGTGGACAAAGCCTCTTTTTCAGATTGTTTTCTTAAATATACACTTGTCCCATTCTACTTTCTTTCCCTCCAAGGAGCAGTGATTTTGACTGACGTGTTATTTTGTATTATTGCAACAAATCTTTGTCGTCTTGGACCAGCTTAGAGTGTAGTAAGGTTATTTTTAAATAATGTGGAGTGAAACATTAAGGAGGTAGGAGAGTCCTGCACAGTGTTCTGAGTTTCCAAGCAGACTGCTGTTGTTTAATGCTGAAGAGCACAGGTGACATGTACTCAGAAGGAAATGTGTCTCATTCTGTAGCAGGACATGCAGCAGTGTGCAGAGCAAAACCCAGCCAAAACAAGCAGGCAAAGTAGTAGTTAACACATTTCATGGTGAATGTTTGAGTCTTTTCATCTCTGTCTTTGAAGGTTCACCATTTACTTGCTTCTAAAGCTGTTTAAGGTATAAAGTAGGGACTGCATAGGCCATGATTGACAAGCTTTAAAAGCGATGTAGGATGGCTAAATAGAAAGTTGCCAACTAATGTAATGTTTCAGTCATTGTTGATGGGCCTTTGCTCACTGTCATTCACTTCAATAGGAAGTGCTTAAGTACTTCACTAAATGGGGATCTGAAAATGGAATAATGGTGTATTTGAACAATTACAGATCTGTTGCTGTGATAATAAGCAAACTGGTCTTGCTTGAAAGAACCTGGGCTTCTTAGTATTAAAATAAGCTCAGACATTTCTGCCTGCTAGACAGTATTTCATCACCTGTGCTGGGAGATTAGTGCAGTGAGTAGATGAGCTGAAATATCAGCTCTCCTGGAACATCTAGGCAATGTACTGGCATTAGTTTTTCATGATGCTGTTGCTATTTAACAGATAACCTATCTTGAGAAAAAAAATGCCTTCCCCTAAAAAAAATGAGTGCTGTTTTTATGTAACCTGCAACCAGCCTGGTGTTCTGTCAGGCTGCTTTGCCTTGAATACATTTGTCACAGAAGTACATGATACTGTTCTTGAAATAAAATTTAGAAGTACAATTTAATGAAAGAAGAAGATTCTCTGACTTCTTTAAGCCACAAGAGATTGGATTTCTCTTTGAATGAAATTGGATTTGTTGACTCCTCTTTCCCCATCTGTGTGTGCTCCTTTTTAATACACAGAGGAACAGACTGAGAGGGTTTGTATTTTTGCATCTGCAGATCGAGTCTTCAAACCCTCTTTCTAGCCTCCATACTTAATTTCTCACTTGTTTTTGCAATGTGTGAGTCCCAAGAGTTCAGAAAAACGGATACTTTTTTTCCCTTGAAGCTCCACAGCAGCAGTTCTGTAGCACTACTTAAGCCTCTGTTGAATTACCTAAATGGGAGGGTGGGAGCAAAAGGAAGAGAAGCCATTAGCTTAGAACTCCAGAGACTTGGTGCTCATCTAACAGAAGTAAGAAAATGGGCCATAGGGAAACACCCTTAGTGAACTCCTTTGCTGTGGTGCTTACCCGCTGTAAGCTTGGCAGATGCGTGGTCAGAATATCAAAGCACAGTTCTGAGGCTTGACTTCATTATCATAGAACATTTGTTTCTCGAAAGGCTTCAGCTCTGGGTAACTGCTTTCACAGCTTTCAGCCCATTCCTGCTGCTCCCCTCAATCTCTCCACCTGAGCTTCAGCCTGTGTTTAACCCTCAGTTCCCCTTGGCCACATCCCTCCCCCCAACCTTTCCTAAGCTGGCTTCTGCACCATCCCCATCTTGTCTTCCAAAAAGCCGTTTCTTGCTGCCATTGAATGGTTTGTCCTCCTTGTGCCCTCTCAAACCTTCATCCTTTTGTATTTGTCATCTTCATTTAAGCTATATGGGCTTCAGGGTAGAGATACCTACTTGACACGTGCTTTCTCTTTTGCACTGGAGAGGGGACTTTTGTTATTGATCACATTTATGGTCCCAGAGCCAGACAGTGGTTCCCAAGACCTTACAGGCTTTCATTTTCTCCCCAGGACTGCTGTGTGAGCTACGGTGGAATGTGGTATCTTAAGGGGACGGTGCAGTCTTGACAGCGGTGGTAGCGATTTCAAGTGATCTCCAGGGTGAAAGAGGAAACCTGCAGCAGGCGGCACACACAGAGTAATGCCGTGGCCTCAGGAGTGTGGGGCAGGATCTGACCTACTTTGGGGCACGTGGGCATTGCAGACAGACAGTCCCCGACATCCCAGCGCACTCACACATGTGTTTGCATGGCTGCCTAGGTCCTAGAGCAACTAGGAAGACAACACAGGACCCTGTCTGCAGCTTGATTAATCTGGGATTTCTAGTGTATTGCAATTCTCATTGTTTCATGATAAATAAAACCATATACTGACAGAGACATGATGGAAAATCATGGTCTAATACTTTATTTTGTAAGTAATGCAAATAAATTAAATTTGTTTACAAATATCCCAGTTTTTGTTAACTACCTAGATGCTCATACTTTAGGCTGAGCACCGTAATAGCCCTTGCAGCCCTCTTCTTTATAAAGAGATTGTCATGTTCAAGGAGGGGGAACAAAAATCACTGTCTTTAAACTCTATTCCATAGCAATTCTTCTCCTCTCTTGTCTGTGAAATGAGGTATTTGGGAAAGTACCTACCTTTGAAACATGTGGAACAACTACTGGATTTCTTTTACTGGTGTGAGTTTTCTTTGAGGGATTTTTTTGCATTCCTTGTATGCAAATACAGTAAGGTAAGTAACAGAGTGGCACCCTCTGGAAGCCATCCAGCCGTAGTTATTGCAAGGCAACAATGTAAAACCTCTATTTTGTGTAATTTTTTAAATAAAATTTTATCTTGAAGGTCAGTTCTATCCCGCCTTGTATTTGTCCAAGAAGAAATGGAAGCTGTACCCTCTCCGCTTACAGCCTGAAGACTTACGCAGGAAGGAAAGGTCAGGAGTGTTTTAGCAGATGTTAGAGGAAGATGGTAAACTGCTTTACATCATTCTGCTTGCATCATGTTCTTTAGGGGGTATCCAGAGGTAGCTGAGGGTCAAGTAATGGGGCTGCTGCAGAAGGTACAGTAACCGAGCTTTGTGTTACAGATTTGTCACTGAAGCCTAACTGCGATAAGATAAGGAATATCCTGCTGTAAGCAGGGTAGAATGTGGTTACTTTACTGGACATGTCCTTTGCTGCAATTTTCATCACATGAGAAGCTCAAGGAGATTCTGTTACTTTCATCTACTTATGCTCAGAAAAGGTTGAGTTGTTGACTAAAATAAGCAGATTAAGGTAGTTAATCCAGCTAAGATTGGCTAAGAGTGTTGTTACAATACTTAACAGCATTTTGCATTTCCATGGAAAACACCTGGTTTTAAACTGCTAAAACTCTACCTTAATTATTAAATAGTGTATAGGCTATTAACTACATAGATATCATGGGGAGGTGTTTAAAGTTCAGACAGCTTGCACAGCCTTTGTCTTGGTCGATTGCACACACCCCTAGTTTTGCTTTGAGCACAGCCATGTTGCTGCATCTGTGAAGCTGCTCTCAGGGAGAGCCAGAGCCTGAGAGGAGCTACAAAAGAAGAACCCAGCCTTGGAGTTTTTTATTGCACAGTATGTACAGTTAAGTGTTAAAGTACAGTACAGCCAGAGGGTGGCATGGCACAGGCAGCCAAGGGGATGTTACATTACAGAAGAATCAGGTAGTTCTGTGGAAATCTGAGATCACTTTTGATATTTTAAAAGCATAAATATTGGCTCTAAATCAGCCAACAGTAACAAACTACTGAAGATTACCTATTTTACAAAAAAAAAAAATAAATCTGAATTGCTTTTACAAGTCCAGCAGGTGTGGATCCTGCTTCCCCTACAGTGGTGAGGAACACTAGTGGTCAACCATTTGTGACTAACAGTGTCATGCTGTTCTCATTTAAGGTTACTGCTTTCCAGTATCTGAATTGGAGCAGACCTCAAGGTGGTACAGATCCAAGTGCTAGGGAAACAGTGACAGTACAGTGAACCTGATGGCAGAACAGCAGTTTTTCTGCTGTTTCTTCATTTCCACCTCCTTTTTGAATAGCACTAACAAATACCACAACAGTGAGGAGAAGCTACTTAATCCCCTCTGGATTTCTTTCCTAGACAGGCCTATGCTCTTCCCTCCAGCTTAACCTTTTTAAAATACAAATTTCAGAGGAACTCCACCCGAGCTCTGTAGGAAAGATGACAAGACTAGATAATGCAGGTGCCACCTGCACCGAGTTTACTGTTTCCCCAATGGGCACAGATGGGCTTAATTTTAGTTACACATGTAGCTTGACTGGATTATTTATTTGCTTAGAAAAATATTCACAAGTGTCAGATTCCCATTATTAAATAATTTTCAGACACAATACACCTTTTAGAGAAAATCCCGAAATACAAAGTCTTAATACTGCAACTGAAGGACAACTTTGCACAAGCTTAACATAAGGCAGACAGAACTGCAACAGCAGCAGTTGAACTACGCCCAAGAAACTGGCAACATTCAGTGTCAACTGTTTGGTCTATCACAGCAACTCAGGCAGCAAAGCCAGTTCCCAGGACAGCTGACCAAATTAAGATAGGAGACCCTTTATAAGGACGAGGACACCACCTTTCATTGTGCTGTTCCCCCCCCCCCCTTAATATCTTAGCCTGTTTCTTCACACTTTGAAGCAGTTTTAAAGAACATACTTCTCCATGTTCCTTGTTTTTCAGAATTGGAATACATATGAATTATTATTAGGGAGCAGAGAAGGAGAGGACGAACAAGAGCATGGTCTCCTGTTTTCAGCAGGATATGTTCTGGCAGTGTTGTATCCATCCTCCCCCCCAGATCCACAGCAGCTGACACTGAAAGCAATAGACAAAACAGTAAGATAAGGATTTACCTGGCCCATCTCCTTCAAGCACTTGGAATTTGTGGTAAAACAAAAAGCTATTCCACTACATCAATGCTACCACTAAAGTTAAATAGCTAAACTGCAACTTTTTATCCTACCAAATACGCATAAAAAGGTACTTAGCAGACATTCCACCAAAGAACAGTAGGTCCCAAATAAAACACATAATCAATTCACAGTATCTTGCCTTAAGACAAAGTGCCCTACATAAGAAACCATACCTAAGAAGCCACACAAAATTTACGTTGAATCCTTTCTTATTAGGAAGGCATTTATACTAACCTGTAGGAGAGCTTATGGCATGTGAAAACGTGGATATTCGTTTAAACCAAGCCCAACGCAGGCTGCCATGCCAGCTCTCCACCTCCCTGCCAAAGCAAGTTCAGCTAGACTGCTAACTTCATTCTCGAGAACCAAGGAGAGGCCATCTACAATACTAGTCAGGGCCTTTGTTTTTGTTAATTTTCTATAAAGGGGAGCTTTAATCTGGTTCTTTGTGAGAAATACAATATAGAGTTCTTAGTTCTGTCACTTTTGAAGTGGACTGAGGAAACTAGTGTCAGTTACTGCTCTGGCCAGAGATTAAGTGTATTATGAAGTAATAGTGTAGTATTAAGTTTAGTTTCCTTTACAGTCACTAGTTTGTGTGACGGTGCTAACAACATTAAATCTATTGCTACATAGGTACAGGGAGACCAGCTGTTAACTAACGAGCTTCTTAACTACAGGTCTACAAGCCAAGTCAACACATTCATTTTGAGTGCTCAAGAAATAGATCAGTACGAAGGGGCTTCTGACATTTGGATAAAACTTTTCCCCTTCTTGACTAACAGATTGGTCATCAACAGAAAATGGGTCATCAGCGTGTCCAACGTTACGGCTGAGAGGAGAGTGACTTGTACTTAGCTCTGTGTTCATCTATTTCTTCCTTTGTTTTTCTGATACAGCTAAAAATTTCCTTGAAGAGTGCCTTATATTCAGGAAGGGCACTTGTGGGAGAGTCACTTAGTTCCACATTTGTGAATTCTGGATTGCTAGCTGGAAGATCATATTGGGTATTCCCCACATTTAGGTCTTTGGAATACAGCTTCAGCGTTTGTACAGCCTTGTGTTTCAAAGAATCTTCATCCATTTGACACTTCCTCAGAAGTTCCTCATACTTCACTTTCAGAGCATTATACTGAGCATCAACTTCATTAAGTACAGAGATTCCTCGCTGCTTCACAGCTTCAGCTCTCCTAATACATGTTTCTTCGTGGCCCCTTAGAATGTCTCCCCCTGCAGCACTGCTTAGGAAGGTTTCACTGCTGCTCCGTTTCAGTGCCTTCTTCTCAAGCTCTGATAGGGTCAGAAGTCCATCATCTGCTGGGCTATAAGCAAGCTCCCTTTCTAAAGATTCCTTGAATGAAATGAAAAAGGATTCTGGCACCAATTTCTCTGCATTATGGAATGTGTTTTCAGACTGAAGTATTTGTCGCATTTCAGCTACTTCCACTTCCAGCTCCTCTGCACGAGCCCTATACAAGTCTGTATCAACAAGCCTCTGTTCAAGGTCACAGTTTTCTTTTACCATAAGACTATATTCCTCTTCCATTGTTACCCTCTTCTCTTTTTCCAGGTTAAGTTGGGCTTGCAGAACTGTAACTGCCTTCTTTAAGTTCTCATTTTCTTCTTCTAGAGGACTTAGCTGGCTATCCATTGAAGTAATCTTTTCTGCAAACACATGATCATAAACAAAATACCTGCAGAAACAAAATAAGTATTATCAAATACAGGGAGTATATCTGACCACAGCTAAAGTTCCCCTGTCCTGGGTGACTAAAGAGAGATTTAAACTGCATGCTAACACCCCTCAGAGTATACACAGCGGTCATTTTACTAACCGATCAGTCCATTTAATATTCAAAACAGAGTTTGTAAATAGTTCCATGCCATCAAATCAAGTCTCCCAGCTTAAGTGGAATGGAAGCTCATAAACAGTTTCAAGTTACAGACAAGCTTACTGAATAACTGCACCTACATTTTTAAGTTTAAACAAGCATTGTCTCCATGTATCATGCAATACTTCAACTTTTTTTCCACAACACTCCACTCTTGTAATTTTTATCACTATTGATTGTGAAAACAAACTTCAAAATTAGCAAGGCTGGTATTTCCACAAGCCTTTGGCAGTTTGAAAGAATCCAAGTATCTTTTGAATCATCAACAAATAACTTCTTTTTTGGATGTATGGATTTATTCTACAGTCCTATCTCCATGTAGTGCTTAAGACCAAACATAAAAGCCTCTCCTGCCTCTCTGTGGAGACACTTCACCTGTGGAACTGTCTTCTAGGATTGAAGCTAGTCTGAGTTTCTACCCCAGGTGACTGCCCTGATGGGCATTCTAATGCAGTTCAGCTGGAGGAAACTGCTCAAAATGAAAAAAAAAAAAAACAAAACCACCCAACCCACAACCACCAAAACCAAAAAACCCAGAGCTTCAGGTACCATTTTACTTGTTTAAACATCATTTTAACTAGCTAACTTCAGGAAAGCTATTGCAGGAATCCTGTCTCCCTTGAAAAGAAAATATCCACAGACGTCCAAGGAAAGGGTAAGTTACAGAAAATATTTTGCATTTAGGATGCTTTTTTTCAAATTATCTGTGCGAGTGCTTTTGCCTGACTGAAAAAAAAAATGGTGTGCAAATTCCTATAAGCTTTCTAGGCTACAACTTAATATGACTGGAGACTTTGGGAGAGAACTTTCAAGACAGAAAGTAGGACACCTGCCATTCCCCTCACACAAAGCCTAGAGTGGTCTAGAAGTACACCAGAAGCAGCAGCAACACCACACAGTGCAGGACTGCGTGTATTTTGCTAGCTGTGAACATTAGGTGTTTATATGCTAGCTTGTTTCACATCTGTGCTGCTGTCTTATTTTTTAAGATTTTGCTTAAAATAATTTCAGTATTCTCTTTGCTATGCAAGATAAAGCGTCTTACTGGCGAAGGTCATACAGCTCCTTCAAACATGAGAAACTATGCACTGATCGTGGCTGGTCAGATCTCTCATGGCTCATCCGGCCTCGTCCAGACTTTTTCAATTCTTCTACTTGTCGCTGCAGGTCATCGATGTGTGTTTGCAGATTTTCTATAGTCTCTGTCAAGCTAAAAGGTGAAGCACTGCCATTAAAAACATCTGAATGTTTAGTCAAGGACATGGAATTTCCCACCCTGCCATGTTGTAATTGTTTCTCTGAAGGCTGCTCTTTGGCCCCAAAAGACCTCAAAATAAAACTATCCTTTCAACTTAACAGTATTGTACCACACCACTAGACAGAGACAGCCACCCAAGAAATACACAAATACACTTGAACTGCTCTTTTTCATATCAAGTGCACACCGTCGGGGGGCATTTAGTACAAGTTTGTTACCTTAATATCTTTTGTTGTGAAGCTCTACTCTCTGCAACTAGTTTTTGGTTAGCATCTTCCAGTTCTCTTGCTGTCACATCCAGCTGTTCATAGACTTTGGCATGCTGGTCATTCATCTGACGCAAGAGCTCCACTTGCTTTGTGAGGTACTGCAAGACAGTATGGCTGTTACTAGTTTACACTTGACACACAAAGATAGGAGAACTCTTCTGCATTTTTATTCATATTCATAAATTACTGGGTTTCAGAAATGTAGATTCTGGTGGTTGCTTTGGTGAGTGTTTGTTGAAGCGGCACTATCAGTAACTCAGCTAGCCAGCTTGCCTTTGTCGTGGAGGTCAGCCAGGCTGATCAACTAGCCTTTTACCCAGAGCAGTTGGGTTATGCTGTGCAAGCTCCTTTTCTCTCTCCTTGCTGCAGCCATCACTGACACAGCCTTCAATCTGGGCTCTAACACAGCCCTGATCTATCCCGAGTCCTCCTAGTGAGCTCCAACAACTTTTCTAACAGTGCTGACCCAGCAATTGTCTCAGCATTAAAACTGAAATATTGGGTAGCATTAAATTCCTTTTCATTGGACCTAAGTTTTTTCCAGTCTGAAGCAGCATTAGGTTCATCAGAACAGAATTTAGGTTGTGGTCAAACTTAAAACTGTATGTGGGCTACAATTTGTCAGGAAGTATAATCAAATTATTGAATTCAATCCTTAATTACCCACAGGGAGCTATTTACACATAAAGGTCTTCTGCCTTTATTTTAAAATAAATCTCCACAGGAAGTATTCTCATTTTAATCCTCTTTAGTTTTACAGTTAACACCACAGGCTGTTAAGTTTCTAAGTTTTAATTTTTAAGTTTTTTATGTCAGATATCCTGGAATTCTTAGTCTGACAGCAGCTAATAACCACCTAAGGCTTTTATTACAAGTGTTTTTACATCGTCCCACCCAGGACAGTACCAATCCAATTCGATAAATCCATGCAAGAGTTTGCATTGAACAGATCTGAAGGAAAAAATAGCCTTTAAAATCTGAAATACTTTGTTCTTACATAGAATTTATTTCTTGTGACATTCTACTTACTGAAAAGTAAACTTCAAGTAGGAACATCCAGCAGACTTCTAGGCTGAATTACTTCCCTTTATGTAGGCCTGTTACATACTCAAAACTTCTAATATTCTACTTGACCTTTTACCTCATTAAAAGATTGATGGGTTTACATTTTAAGCAATTTAAGAACAGATAATAAGTTAATCTAGGACTAGTAACTGGTACATACAGACTTCTAGAAGATCAACATGATAGCGGTTGGCTAGATCCTTTTGTAGCCTGTGCACACATGACAGAGGATTTACACAAAAATAGTACATGGATTAGCAGCAGAATCTCAATGTGACCTGTTTCAGATTAACTTTCCCTATTGGTTATTCTCAGGAGATGGGAGATCTTCAGATTTTCTTCAGCAACACAAGCGTGGCTAAGCACAGAAACCCAGGCTTTGGTGCCATAATTAGATGTTATCATGTATTACAATGGGCTTTTGCAGAACTTTTAGATGACTGGAAGACATGAAGCACCATTTTCTCCACTTTTCACCTCCAGTATCTGCAGTGCTGGGGTCAGGTTGGCCTGGTTTAACCAGGTCACAAAAATACAGTATAGACATGGTAATAAATACTCTATAAGTTCACATTTATTCCACCTCCCCTGCAACTGAGCACCTGACATGAGGCAGTAGTTGAGACTTACTCGCCTTTTATCATGTGGTAGAATGCAAGATCAGTATTTCTGAAGTTGGGAGTGCTAAGAACAGATTCAGATAGGAATAAAGTTGCCCTTTTAATCCAGATTTTTTTACATCTACTATGATTAGTTAATGGCACACGTGTCAGTACAGAGGTCAGATATAATGGTCCAAGGCTGTAAAACACTTAACATATTAACTTTTAATATATTGGATGGAATCTTAGGGATCCCAAAGCCTTTGACCCTTCCTTTTCAGTGCAGATAAGGTAGTACCAGATTTCAGAATGATTTCTTACCAAGTTCTAGACTTTACTACCCTAAGATGTGAATCAATAGGGAAAAAACTTAAATATTTACACTGATACACTGCAGTGCAAATGCTGGTCAAAACTGCGGCAGAATAGCTGCAGGAACAGGTGAAAGATTCACCTTTAGGTTAGAGAGACAAGTGCTTGAAAAAGGGGAGGGGGGGGTGGGAACAAACAAGCATACCCACTGGCTATGCCACTTGCACACATATCCTATGCAGTGGGGTATCCTGTGTTCCCACAAAAGACAGAAATGTAGGTATGAAAATAACAGAGTGAACTGCTTTTACCAGCTAAAAAGTACTGCACTTTGCACATGCTAACTTTATTCCCATCGGTTTCAGTGAATTCCTGTAACATCCCCTTGTGCTAGTAAGCTAATACAGTTAGTTTCTCCATCCTGAGGTTCCCTCTGAGTATTTGAAGAGGGGGTTAATTTCATTTTCTCATTTCTACCAGAAATCCAGATGCAAGACAGACTTCTTTGGAGAAAGAAATGTCTTGAGGTGTTGTTACACTTTTAAAGTGCACTGGGAAAAGACAGGGAATTAAGACAGGTGGTGGAACTAAGACGACAGCACATTATTACAGAAGATAGGAATACAGTCACAGAATCATCGACTCAGCCCAGTAAGGTGGGCAAATAAAGGTGGAGAAGCAACACAAAAACCATTCACACACACACCCCCCACCCCCCCCAGGGCAACCTATACACTCCTACCCATGTTGGGGGAGAGGAGGAAAGACAAAAAACAGGTGTCAGATAAAACCTTCAGAAAATAGTATTAGACAAGTCTTGATTTGGTTTTTTGGGTTTTTTTTTTGGTCTGGCTAAGCAAAGCAAGACATTGAGAGAATAAATTATTCTGTCACTGTCTGAGGTTGTCTGAACATATAAGTACTTGACCCTGCAACACACCACCTATAGATCACTGCTGGTAGGATGCTTCTGACCACTTCCTGGTGCTGAAGCTCGCCTATGCAGTCAGTGAATACTAACCCACCAAAAAAGCTTAAGCTAATAAACTGGCTTAAACCAACAGGATACTGCATCCTTAGTGGCTATTTCTGTAAATTAATGCAGCCTAGCAATAATACATTTTCCATATTTCAAGATAGTGTTAAAATGCAGCTGTGCATTAAGTATTTAACTATGTTAAACACTTCCTTAGAGTGTTTGCTCCTACACGTGTTGAACCTTAAGTAGAACAGTATTAGTATAGCACCTTAAAGTGTTTGTCCTCTCTAGACCTTAAGATTTTTTTAATATAAAAATAACTCAGAGCTATGAACATTTAAGTCTCTGCATAAGTAAATACATTTTTGTAATGCTGTGGCACTAATATAAATATCAGCCATTCCAACCATTGTATCACAGAATGATTAGGATAACAAAGATAACATTTAGCACGTAATAGAGGAAAGAACCAAAGTATGAGGTGTAAAACAGAAGTATCTTATTAAAAAAAGCAAAACAAAACTCTGCACCCAGAAATTGTACATCACCTAATAAAAATGCTGCGTTTGTGTTAACATGACTACTTTAAAGACACCTATACATCTGTAAATATTAATCTTAGGATTCTTTACCTGTTACCACTACAATGATAAATGTTTTAAGTCTTAAGATGCAGGTGGACAAAATCCACACACCATCCATAACTGCGTAAGTACTTCTTACAAACCTGAGTTCCTTTGTGCAAAAATCTAGTGTATACCAGTCACCGCCTGTTCCCCGTGACTCGCACCTGGACCAAGCTGAAATGCTGACTCCATTTCCAATATGTCAGTCAGCAAAGTACTGAATAATTAATAGCATAACTATTAGAGACCATGCATTTCTAATAGCTAGGGGAAAAAAAAAAAAAATTGTTGTGACAAATGCTGGGTCCGCAAGAACACAAGCAGTATTTAAAAAATTAAAATGCCAGAAATAGCCAGGGTTTTTCCCACCAAATAACACAAGGATGAGTTGTTTTGAAAGGGTAGTTATGATATCCACCACCCCCTCCCTGGAACATAGAGAGCAATATATCCGCTATGTCCTGTCTTTAGATATTATTTCAGTGGTTGGTTTTGCCTTTTTTTATATTTTATTTTTAATTTGAAATAGACTTTAGCTCCCTTTATAACAGTTCCGTTTAGTGGATGTAGATGGCCCCAGATTTTGCTTAAATCTCTTTCGTGGACTTACCAACATTTAAATTTCAGTGCAGTAACCACTAACATTTGCAAATACGAATGTAAATTATTAATTTATTCATCATATAATTTCATGTCATTTTGCCTGGCAAGATCAGCAAAGTTTAACTCAACTTTTCTGGGCAAAAAGAATAATACCAGACTTTTGTCATTAAACAAGCCAAATCCAACATGAATTTTAATGGCTCAAAGCTTCTGGTAATCAAACACTTCTATTATCAAGCCTATACAGGTTCTCAGATTCTCAAAGTAGCAGCAGTAGTTAAAGATTGTTCAGTATTTTTATTTAGAGTGTCTATCAGATGTCAAGAAACTCTCATTTCAGCTTATGTGCTATTATGTTGCAGGCCTAGATGCTTTAACACTTGGATCACCTAAGTGTTTACCTCGATCTCCTGCAGTTGCTCTTGATTTGTTGCATACATTTGCTGTAAAGATTCTTCTAGTTCAGTGTTACGGTCCAGTAGTGTCTTCCCAAGCTCTGCAGCAAGGTGAAGATCTAAACAAGGAAATAACGTTTGCATGTAAGTGATAGAACCAATAATATAATGTAGTTTAGAAGTATTGCTGTTATGTTACTGCTCTAAGTTCTTTCCAGGACCCAAAAATAAAGTTAGCTTACACTTCAGTAGAACATTCATATACCACATATAATGCAAGTCTAAGTTAGTCCTGAAACCCAGAAGATACTCTTTATTTCATGAAGCTTCCTTAGTTCCTCCTTTGGTCCTTCAGCCACAGGTCAGACACATCCAGCCATCTTTTCACTTCCCACCATCTGCCTAACACTGCACCAGCATGTCTACCCAAGGTGTCTGTCAGCTACACTTCACCATGTTCACAGCACTCTTATTTTAGAAGAATAATCATAAAAGACCCTGTCAGTATTCATCAGGCTAGACCCAGGTCAAAGTTGACTGCACTTTTTTTTTTTACTTTGATGTTCTTCCCCATTACCCCTTCACCAAGGAACTCAGGTCATACAGGATCACAATGCTAAGTGAAAGTTTCACATGTTTTTATGTGTATATATATAGTTTTGCCATTAAAAAGTAGCTATTCTGCTTTTCAAGCTCATAAACCTAGGAGACAAGAATTGTTTTATGTGCTCCAAAACATAATTTAAATGTCAGTTGTTCTCAGGCATTTCATCTCAATTTCACTTCAGTCATCTCCAGTCACCTCCAGGGTGCAGTGACTGTAGTTGTTTCAAATTAAGAAATAAGTCATCTGAACACTCAGTTCCTTTCTAGAGGGAAACCTGCTATTTGTTCAACATCATCAGTAGTGCTAGATATTGTATACTAGTATGTTTAAAGATGTGTCATCTAGAAGGTAACATAACGCGACAAAGAAATCTTGGTGTTATTGCTAAAACTGTAACTAGCCTGTGCAGGGTATTACATGTTAAGAATCCAATGAATTCCTAAAAATCTCTAATTTTCCACCCCCTTCACATCACCTGAACCATGGGTGCAATACAATCTTGTTAAGTTTCCATATAGCATTAGCATCACTAATAAGAACGAGACAGAAGTCAAGAAAGACTTTTCATTTCAAGAAGACCTAAATTAATATGAGACATGTATTGCATCATCAGTAGTTGTAGCTAGATGAGAAAACACATTCTATTTTCATTTGATTAAGATGTCCTTGTTTTAGCATGTTATCTTACCTCTTTCCTGCCCTTTCCCAATTATCAGCTACTCACTGTAATAGAAAACAGTTCCAAGACCTACCATTTGGCAGCCTGTCCAAAATAATTACTCCATCTACATACAGAAGCCAAAGACCAAACTCAGGCTTACAAGGACAAGTAGGAGCATTTGTCTGTAACATTGTAGGTGTCTGATTCTGGCAAACAACAGCTGTGGTATTCTTTACACATTCTTTACAGCTACAGTGCCTTGTTTCCTAGCTTAGTGACAGATTCTTAGAATAAATGCTAGAAAAAATATTTAAAACAAATCACACTGCATGGGGTTTCCTCACAGTTTCAAAAGATGTACGCCCAGGAGCCACACAGCACACTGATCTTTACTTAGGAGTTTATCCTCACATAGCTTTTTCCCTGTAACACCACTTGTTAAGAAAGACAGCCTGTACTAGAGCTAGGGTTTAAAGTATTTGGGGTAGGGAAACCTTAAGGTGTCCTGCTTAAGTTTTTCCTATTTTTAAACAGAGATTGCACAGTGTTTACCCAAGGACAGAGTAACTCCCAGTCAAACACCAAACTATTTGTTCTACCACATTACAGAATAAATACTGTTGTCTTCAAATCCAGAGAATCTATCATCCTATATAAAACAAGCGTCCCGATCCACAAGTTCCCATACTATACAAATCTTTACTAGGAGCCACAGGCATAATTCAAAGCAAAGACTAAATAGTCCATTCTTTTATTTTATTAGAGTAGAATAAGAGCTTTACAGAGGATTTAGGATTATGTTAAAGACATAATGCATAATGGAATTACTTGCTGCTATTTCCCTTCCCAAAGTGAAAGTTTGTTTTGATGTTTAAGTACATTTAGGAGTTGATAGTTTAATTCCTAAATGCCCACTCATCTACTAAATCAAATAGCACACACCACACAGTACTTTGAATACAATGTGAGTAATAGAATTCATGTCATTATACTTACACACTCATTCTGTTCATTAGAATGGCAGAAGCACAAACGAGTTACTATGGGAGAAGCATGCTATTTTGTCATCAAGGCAATTTGTTTCTGAGGGGGAGAAGGCAAGTAGAAGAGCTCAGGAACATGCAATAAAACTCTAACTCCTACCTCTAGAGAAAACAAAAACTGAAACAATTTCACCTCTTCTAAAATTAAGATGTGTGTCCATTTTCCTCTACATTGTTAAGTATCTATAAGCCCTATACAGAGCAAATATTAAGAGTGAGATACACAATGTGTTCTACAGATAAAGAAGAGAAACAGTTAATTTACATTTCTCTGAGAGAGTTACTGTACAGTACCAGAAGCACATGGCATTTTCTGTTGTAAATTTATGTAAAGTAACAGCTAAGTTCTGCCACAGACACGCATTTTTCCTTTCCACCATGAAGATGTAAGCAGAGAGGTTTTTAATAATGCAAACTGCATACGTGCAGATCTTCATTTTAGTAAATCTGATCAGTTGTACTGGTGTTGAACAGCTCCATCAGAAATCTCTAAACCAAAATGACTTCAGTGATGGGTCTTCTCTGATGTTAAACAGCCCTCACTTACCAGCACTTCCCCACAGTTGCTTCTGACAGCATTATTTTGAGAAAAAAAAGATAATGGTACCAAACCCCTTCTCTTTTTCATAACCCGCCTAACAAAATGATTCAGAGAATTTTCAATCTAAAAAATATTCCTGTTCTTTACAACAAGATATGTAAGGAAGCCTTGGCTGAAGTTTGCTTAACTGTAAAGTTCAAGCCTTAAATTTTTTTACTTAGCTTCATATTTCCTACTCCATGTTCAGATTACCTTCTGTTCTGTGGAAGTGAGTGACAGCAAGATGTAAAAAGAGCAGTCCTAAAGAATTATTTTTCAAAAGTCAGCATATTGCAGCATAACATGGATGTCACAGAAGGAAGGCTGTTCTCATCCTTAGAAGAATTCCATGAGCATTCTGTTTTCCTGAATGCCATGCCTGAAAAGCTCACCTCCATCGCCAAGATAAAAGCTTTTGGTGCAAAAAAGATAGTCAAAGTTTTTCCAAAACCCTGCCCTAATTTTAAGTTTGAAAGACTGGCTGGCAAGGACTACAAGCTTGTTTCAGGGTGCTTCCCAATGTTTTACAACCTAGCTTTTTCTCATAAACCTAATCCTCAGTTATTAAATGTGCACTGACTGGATTGTAAAAAGTTTTAAGAGACCTCGATAAGCAATGTTACTACTCTGTTTACATATATCCGTCTTGCTTAGTCTTAGGAAAAAAAGAGAATATCTTTCAGACGCCAGGAATAAACTGTAACAGAACATCTTAAAAATACTCCTGTAAGGAACAACTGCTTTGCATTTCAACTTGCCCATCAGTTTATTTGCCTCCTTTCCCTTTTGGCAAGGTTATCAATCACTTCTCTTTAGGCTTCTAGAGGTAATCCCCAGAAAAAAGCTGTTCAAATGTTGAGAGCATTAACCAACCTTCAAAATGCACAAACCTCTAGAATTAAATACTCCTTCTTAAAAAGCCCACAGCAGAGAAAAATGGTGATTATTGCACTCATTTAAATAAAAGAAAAATTAAATTAAAGAAACATCAGTAAGGCAAGAAGTCAGTTGCTGTGCGTTGTCTCTATGGGTCTTCTACCCCATAAACACTGACATAGTAAGAACACTGCTAAATCATGTCTTCAAATTTTCAACTCTTCCCTTTGACAGCAAACTACAATTTCAGGATCTTATGTAAATTGATTTCTTTATATACTAGAGCCATAAAAACATCTATTTTGAGCAAAGAGTACCTACACAGAGCTTTCAAAGTTAGCTATTTTATAGTCAAAGCATACAATTAGAGAGAACTATTTCTGTCTCTAAAAAGTTTCTGCCTGATCTCAGTCTGAAAACTACCTAGCTAGGAAGCGCTTTACAAAGTATCTTTCTGCATGGTTTATAGTACAATAGCACCCAACAATCCCAAGAATTAATGTACTTCAATGTAAAAGCCAAAAGCATAAGGCTGGAGGTTCGCAGGAAGCAACTTAACAGCTTTGAGTTGGCCTTTTAAAATGAACTCGGGATTAATAACAAAAAGTAGAACTAAGTAAATACCAGTCGTAAATACCACTAAGCTCTGAAGGAAATTGCACATTCTTTCCATATTATGCATTTAGAAGATTTTTAGTCCAATTACACTTGTGTATTCTTGTGACTCCTTCCTTATCCGTGAAATGAGAATAACATTTACCTCTTGCATGTAGCATTTGAGACATATCGACAGAATGACAGACAGCAGCTAGGTACGTATAATTCTGATGCATAGTGGAGTTATTTGTATATTTCAAGAAGAAAACTTAGAGAGTTTATAATAACAGACCTGCATCGAAAGGAGCATAGCTACGTTTATAACTTAACCAACTGGAAGCCCTTACAAAAGCGCTCAACGGGGCACAGTATAGCACTACACCCACACCGATGCTTCCAGCACACCCTGTTTCCAGCGGCTACCCTGAATAGCTGCTTGACGACCTGTCAAGGTGCAACTTTTCAGAGAACAGCTTCCTTCCCTCCCTCCCTCTCTCCCGTGCGGAGAGGGATCCAGACACAATTCAACTCGGCTGCAGCAACCCGTTCCGTCAGACAAAGACGGCCGCAACCTTTAGCGTTAACCGCGTCCCTCTGCCTACGCGCCCAAGGCGGCGGGAAATGCGGCCGTGCGGGGAGCCCAGACTCCGGCAGTCGCGGAGCGGCACAAGCCCCGCTCTCGCCGCCACCGCCCTGCAACCCTCGCCGGCGACTTTGGTCCCCGATCGCCTTTCCCGCTGCCCCGCCCGAGCGCCCGGCGTCTCTCCGGGCTCCGCACCGCCGCTGTAGCGGTTGCCCTGCGCTCGCCCACCGCCCTCTTCCTCACACGCCCTTCTCGCCGCCCCCCACGGCGGCTGCCCGCGGCCCCATCCCTCACCCTCCCTCCTCACTACAGCCACTTCCCTCACACGCCCTCCGCGGCGGCTCCCCACGGCCCCTTCCCTCACACGCCTTCCTCGCCGCAGCCCCTGCCCTCACACACCCCCACGGCGGCGGCTCCCCGCCGTCCGCTGCCGCTCCCTCTCCCCAGCTCACCTTGCTGCAGGTCCTGCTGGTCGTACCAGGGCTCATCCTCGCGGATCTCGAACTCCTCCACCAGGTTGTCGGCCAGCATCGCGCCCTTTCCCCTCACAGCG